>SJYO01020080.1:114584035-114824536 GCA_006410555.1 Capra ibex
TCTTTGGATATACGTCCAGTCCTTCGTTGTCAATCTTGGCTTGTACCTTGTTGTCTGGCCAAGGTATATTCTTTCCTCATACAGTTCCNAAGTTCGACCAAAATCTTTTCCGTCTCCTTGGTCTCTAGTTTAACGGTTGTAGGCGACCTAGTTCGTTCTCTCAAGGTATTTTTGTAGATAAAGACGAAATAACTGATACGGTTTCGGAAACTGACACACATAGTGTTATTTGACACCTTTTAGGAAGTTCTCTACCCTTATGGTCTGGTGGACTGGACGGAGAATTCTTTGGATATACGTCCAGTCCTTCGTTGTCAATCTTGGCTTGTACCTTGTTGTCTGGCCAAGGTATATTCTTTCCTCATACAGTTCCGAAGTATAACAGTGGGACGAATAACTTGAAGATACGTCTCATGTAGTACTCTTTGCGACCCGACCTTCTTCGTGTTCCACTTTAGTTCTAACGGCCCTCTTTATAGTTATTGGAGTCTATACGTCTACTGTGGTGGGAATACCGTCTTTCACTTCTCCTTGATTTTCCGGAGAACTACTTTCACTTTCTACTCTCACTTTTTCAACAGAATTTCGAGTTGTAAGTCTTTTGCTTCTAGTACCGTAGACCAGGGTAGTGAAATACCCTTTATCTACCCCTTTGTCACCTTTGTCACAGTCTGAAATAAAACTCCCCGAGGTTTTAGTGACGTCTACCACTAAAATCGGTACTTTAATTTACTGCGAATGAAGAAACCTCCTTTCAATACGGGTTGGATTTATCATATAACTTTTCGTCTCTATAATGAAACGGTTGTTTCCAGGTAGATAAGTTCCGATACCAAAAAGGTCACCAGTACATACCTACACTCTCAACCTGACACTTCTTTCGACTCGTGGTTTCTTAACTACGAAAACTGGACTCCACAACCTCTTCTGAGAACTCTCAGGGAACCTGAAGTTCCTCTAGGTTGGTCAGGTAAAACTTCCTGTAGTCGGGCCCCTAAAGATACCTTCCTTACTTCGAGGTCATGAAACCGGTGGAGTACTCTTCTCAACTGAGTAACCCTTTCTGGGACTACGAGTCTCACTAACCCCCGGCCTCCTCTTCCCCTGTTGTCTCCTACTCTACCGACCTACCGTAATGGCTGAGTTACCTGTACTCAAACTCACTTGAGACCCTCAACCACTACCTGTCCCTCCGGACAGCACGACGCTAAATACCCCAGTGTTTCTCAGCCTGTACTGACTCGTTGACTTGACTTGACTTGACATAGACCGTCATTTAACAAACAATGAATAGTACTCTCGACAAGATAAACCTCCGATCTATGTTCATACGGGAACAATTTCAACTCCTTACGAAGCATACTATCTATACAGAACATGACATATAAATTCCTTCTTATTTTAATGTCACTATCCCTTTTCTACTACTCTTAAAGTGTAGTTTCCTTATCGTTCTGGTCGATTCATACCCCGACAAAGGGAAACATGTATACAGACAAAGTTCCCCTTCTTCCTTCTCTCCGTCCTTGATTCCAACTTTCTTATGAGTGATGTATGGTCCAGGGTACGATCTACTCAATATCTGGGTTACAAAAAATTAGAAACATTGTTGGGATAATGTATCTAAAATTATGGGAGTAAAATGTCTACTCCGTTGACTACGAACGTCCATAATTCATTACATGTTTATTCACCGGATTTGTATTAAATTTGGGTCGAGAGGGACTAAGGTTTCTACTTCCAGAAATGACATGATTTAACTTGTCTCTATGGAATCTTTCATCTCTGTCTCTATTCATCCATTTATAATAAAGTTAACCACCTCCTGAAACTCTTATCCAACTGAATTAACGTAAGTAAGATTCTTTTTATCCTTTTTTGAAACGTAAAAGTACAGACATTATATAAAGTTTCTAAGAAATCTTCTAAGATACTCATTATTTTTTTTCCTCTAATTTTACTCTTTATTCAGAGGGAATAAAAACATTAGAGGTATATTGTAAAAAGTCTCTGATGAACAAAGAACATTGGGAAAGTCTTTAAAAGATAAAAAAAAAGTATACATCCATATACACAAACAAGAAAAAAAAAAGGAAGATGTTTTATTAACGGTGTATTTCCGATCTTGGATGTAAAGAACTAAGGATAACAACAACAAGTCAACGTTCAGCACAGGCTGAGAAACACTGGGGTACCTGACGTCGTGTGATCCGGAGGGACAGGGAGTGGTAGTGGACTTCAAACGGGTTCAAGTATAGGTAACGTAACTACTACGGTAGGTCGGTAGAGTAAGAGACTGTGGGAGAAGAGGAAGACGGGAGTTACAAAGGGTCGTAGTCCCTGAAAAGGTTACTCAGCCGACAAGCGTGGTCTACTGGTTTCATGATCTCGAAGTCGAAGTCGTAGTCAGGAAGGTTGTTCATAAGTCCCAACTAAAGAGAATTCTAACTGACCAAACTAGAGGGACGACAGGTTTCCTGAAAGCCCTCACAAGAGGTCGTGGTGTCAAGCTTCGTAGTTAAGAAACCGTAAGACGGAAAAAATGCCAGATCGAGAGTTTTGGTGTGCACTGGTGACCCTTCTTGGATCGGAACTAATATGTCTGGAAACAACCGTCTCATTACAGAGACGAAAAGTTGTGTGACAAATCCAAACAGTATCAAAAGGACGGTTCTTCGTTAGTATAACACCAAAGTACCGACGTCAGTGGTAGGTGTCAGTAAAATCTCGGGTCCTTCTCGTTTAGACAGTGATGAAGGTGGAAAAGGGGAATGAATCAAAATTCGACCGAGAAAGTGAGAGGAGGAAGTGGGAATAGTTCTCCGAGAAATCAAGGAGTAGATAAAGACGGTAATCTCACCATAGTAGACGTATAGACTCCAACAACTACAAAGAAGGTGGAGAACTAAGTATCCGGTCAAAAAAAAAGGGGGACTATTTTCAGATCCATTCATCTTACCTTGATCTACCCTCTCTTTGAATTCACAACTTCAAAGATCCGGATACACTCACAAAGTCTGATTCATAGTATCCGTAATAAGGACTTATAATTTCTGACTTGGATTTAAACTATATTAACTTAAAACAAAATTAAATTTTTAACGATTTAGAATACAAGATGAAAGTCGAGACAGTAAAATTTTTAAATAAATAGAAATCCATAGTTGGACCTGTTTCGTTATAGTTCGACGTCGAGTAGTCCTGTAGGGACGGTACTTGGTCGATAGACTAACCGATTACTTTTTGAACGGTCTATTACTGTTACTTCTTTTAAACTAAGTACCTCTAAAGTCTGATCTATTGTATCAAAAGGTAGGATTTCTCCATAACCTTGGGGACAAATGTTTTTAACTCATACAGACTGAACATGATTCATCTACAAGGGGATCTCACGACTTTTTCGGGTTTGGTAGGGGTAAAAAGGAGATGTAAGTTCTGACAGAAGTGGCGAGTGTTAAAAACCTTTACTCGGAACATCTAATAGACCGTATCCATAGAAGAATAGAAATTCCGGTCCAGAGTATGACCGGAAATGAGTATTTCATCATTTCATGAAATTTTATTAAACCCTTAAATGTATGTACAACGATAAAAGAAGTTTCTACAAAAAGTTGATGAGTTATATAAATCGAATATGTATAAGAACGAGAAAAAAGACCAAGTAAAAGTAAAAAAAGGGGACAACCTCTTAAAACCAAACTAATAATAATCGAGTCTCTCCTGTCTTAAGGTTTTCTAAGAAAACTCCGAAGTTTTCTTGTACATACTTAAATTACCTTGGAACGAGACATATTTACATGACTCACATTAAAAGTATTTCTCATGTTTGTTTAGTTTTGATATTAGAAGGAGGTGACTCGTATCACTCCGGATCTTAACTTTCTCACACCACCCTGATTTCTTTCATGAAGTCAAATGGATGTACGGAAACCCGTTCTGTAAGCCGGGAATCATAAGATTGTGACTACACTTTCTAAATGTCAAAGACTTAGGAGGAGTCCTGTTCTAAAAGACCCAAGTAATCAAAAGAGTCTTACGACTTTACAACATCCCGGTCTTCTCGACGAGATTTAAGTGCACGACTCGAAGACCCAAAGTACAAGAAAAGGACATCCTTCTCCTACCTCCTTTTATAACTTATTATCAAATTTTAAAGTATTTATTCACCCCTTAATTTGATAAAAAGAAAAAGTACTTCCGTGAAGTGTTTAACTTTATAGTCAGGGACCTAATATTGTTCAAATCATACACATACAAACACGAGTCGATATGTACAAGGATTCTTATACTAACTTTCGAAAAATAAAAAGGAAACTCCCATTCCTAACATAGAAATTAGAAAAAGAATGAAAACAAAGATTTCGGATATACCATTTACGACTCATTTACCCCTGGAAGATCTGATTTTGGAGGATATTTCGTCATTTACGTAGAATGAGTAAATATGTTGTCAATGTACAAAGACTTACTTAGATACGATTTTCTTGACTAATATTAATTAGTGATTCATTGACAAAGGTAGAGTAGATAAATACGAATTAAAAACAAGAGGTCATCATACCGAGAGGGGTGGAGACACGGAGGTAAAAACAACATCGAAAATTAAAACTTTTAGAAATTTCTAAGTGTTCTTCAATATTTTTATCATATCTCCCCCGACACATAGGTAGTAGGTGTAAGGGGATTCTCTAGAGTGTGTTGATATCATTTAATAATAGTTTCGGTCCTTTAACTATAACACACGTAAAACTTAACCCCCCTTTTTGTTTTAGTCCCAAGGGTTCTTCGATTTCACTCCATTAACTATACCTCGACTACGACTGAAATAAAATTAAGAAAAGAAGAAAAGGGGAGACAAAAATATAAGATCAAAAGATTCTATAGGATAGTTCAAGATAATAAATCTTTTTTAATCCTGTTTCATTTTAGAAATGAGAAACCATTTATACATGATTTTGGATTTGTCACCATATCCCTTACCCTAATATCCTCCGAATACTTGAATATAAGGACACTACAAATTCCAAACTACAAAATAAAAAAAAGGGGTTCGTTATCGAATAAAAACAAAACAGTAGTCTTTTGAGTCATTAATTCCCTATTTTTGTTTTTGTTAAAACTTACTATTTGGTAGGTCCTTACGCACACCATTCGGTTATCTTTTAATGATTTCCCTTATTTTTTTGGACTTGGTACAATGAGTCAAAGTGTTAGGGATCAATTAAACATCAATGACTATATATTTCATAAACTTCGTATAAACTCGTTCACAAAGTCATTGTTGTACGAGTTACTTTACAAATTTGCTTGAGGTCAAAAGGACCTTTTCTAATAATTGAAAGGTTTATATTTAGTCGGTAGACCGTCTCTTTACAAATTCTAAAACCTCAAATCATATGTATAACGGTAAAGTCGAACTTTCTATTTATCCAAATTGATCCTTGTCTATTTGGGTATCTATAAAGTAGACGGAAGTCATTAATCATCAGTCTACATAAAATCTATTTATATTCATGTGACCAAGAAGACTTCAGTAGACGGAACGTCGTAAAATATACAACAGAATACTTTTTTTTTTCTAAACTATACGTTTCGTGTTACATAAAAATTACCAAAAAAAAAGAAGAATTAAGGGGGTAATAAAGATTCTACGGTCACATCAACCCCTTTCAAATCAATATTTTAAATTAAAATAACGATGTTTTATGTACCCCTACACAAAAAGGGTTAGAAAAATGAAATGTTTATCAAAATCTATGGGAATTATACGAGAAACCAGTATTTTGGTTCAAAACTTGTGTCCGGATGACTGAAGTAAGATGTGACAGGACGAAGAGTAGAGGGGACCTTGACCAGTCAAAACCATTAGATCTTTGAATCTGGGAACAGAAACTGGTGTAGGAGTGATGGAAGACCCGAAGGGACTACCGAGTCTACTATTTCTTAGACGGACGAGACACCCGCTGGACCCAAGATAGGGGTCCAGTCCTTCTAGGAGACCTCTTCCCTTACCGTTGGGTGAGGTTATAAAAACGGATCTCTTAAGGTACCTGTCTCCTCGAACCGTCCGATGTCAGATACCCTAGTGTTTCTCAGCCTGTGCCGACTCACTGATTGTGAAAGTGAAAAGAAAAGTGATGGAAGGTGAAGAGAATAAATATAGAGTGGACTCTACGATGTTTAAACTAACGAGAATGAAATCTTAAGTACTTGGGGAATACTGAAGTAGACTGGAGAGTGGGACGGACCGGATAAACCCGTACTAGTCAGTAAATTTTTTGATGGAAGAAATAATAGTTACTTTTTTATTTAAAAACTGTTACTTACACACACTTTTATTACATTCTTCAATGAACAATAAGGTCTTAGAAGAGTTGAGAACTGATATGTATATTAGAGGTTGGGACTAGAACTAAGTAGTATAAAAACGACGTCTTATTTCAGTATTTCAGTCTAATTATCCCACACCCTGTATAAAAACGACGTATTAAAGTAGATCCGAGATTGAAGAGAGATATTTTAGACACTTTTTTAAAATTAGGGAAAAAGTTTAGAAAAGACAAGAAGAGTTTGACAGTTCAACGAAAAATGTAGATCTGAGAATAAGAGTCGTAAATCTGAACTAAGTAAAAACAGAAAAATCAGTGAAAAGTCGTATTCGACGAAATATCCCTGTAAGGGACCTTCAAGGGAACTATAACGACTTCCATAAAGTCAGGAGAGGAAGTACGTCTGACGACCCACTGTAAAAAGGATTCGGTGATGGTTCTTTTCAACAATGAAAGATTTTTAATTTCATATCAACTACATGTCATAATATATAACTGAGAGGACCACCGAGTCTGCCATTTCGAAGACATCTGTTACGTCCTATGGACCCAAACTAGGGACCCATCCCTTCAAGGGACCTCTTCCTTTTCCGTTGGGTGAGGTCATGAGAACGGATCTTTTAGGGTACCTGCCTCCTGTCATAATATATAATGTCTACATATCATATCACTAAGTACTATAAATTTACAACATAAGTTAAATATCAATAATATTTTATAACCGATATAAGGGACATAACATGTTATATCGAATAAAATATGTATTATCAAACATGGAGAAATAAGGGATGGTGACATAACGGGGAGGGGAAAGGGAGAAGGGTACCCATTGGTCATCAAAGAAGAGACTTAGATACTTAGACAAAGAAAAAACAATATAAGTAATCAAACAAAATAAAAAATCTAAGGTGTATATTCACTATAGTTCGTCGGAAACAGAAATAGACAGACTGAAGAAAATGATTCGTATTATGTGAGGTTCAGGTACATACAACAACGTTTACCGTTTGAAAGGAAGACAAATTACTGACTCATCGTAAGGTAACACATACATATTGTGCAGGAGATATACGTAAGTAGACAACCGCCTGTGAATCCAACGAAGGTATAGAACTGGTAATATTGATATTTATCACGACTACACTTGTGACCTAAGTGCATAGAAAAGTTTAGACAAAAATAAAACAAAGTCTTTACATGAGTCCTCACCTTAACGACTCAGTATATTATCATGATCCCGAAGGGACCATCGAGTCAACCATTCCTTAGTCGGACGGTACGTCCTCTGGGACCAAACTAGGGACCTAACCCTTCTAGGGGACCTGCTCCCGTACCGTTGGGTGAGGTCATAAGAACGGACCTCTTAGAGGTACCTGTCTCCTCGGACCGTCTGATGTCAGGTATCCCAGTGTCTCAGCCTGTGTTGACTCGTTGATTCGGGTCATGTCGTGTGTACTATCATGACAAATCAAAAAACTCTTTGGAGGTATGACAAAAGTTATTATAACCCGATGTCCTTAAATATAAGGGTGGTAATATACTCCTCAAGTCAAAGAGATGTAAGAGTGGTCGTAAACGGCAAATACAAGAGAAAAGACCATCGGTAACACTGTCTACACTTCACTATGGAGTAACACCAAAACTAAACGTAAAAGGAGTACTAATCGCTACAACTTGTAACGTACGGATGACCGGTAGACGTACAGGAGAAATCTTTTTCTATATAAGTCCAAAACACGGGTTAAATTTAGTATAAAAATTTTTTCTAAATTTATGAATAGAAACCAACAAGACCCAGAATCAACGTCGTGCACCCTAGAAGTCAGGAACGTCGTACGTTTAAGAAACAACACGGTACACTCTAGATTAAGGAACTGTTCCTGAAATTGGATCCGGGGGTGGAGGTCCCTTCAGGGATTAGTCGAAAAAATTTTTTATAACTCAACATACCCGACAAATGTATAAAACCTATAATTGGGGAATAACCAGTATAATACACGTTTATAAAAGAGGGTAAATTGTCCCACAGAAGAATAAAACAACTATCGAAGGAAACGACACGTTTTCGAAAATTCAAATTAATCCATGGTAAACAAACAAAAACGAAAATAAAAGAAACAGAATCCTCTGTCTAGATTTTTTTATAACGATGTCAAATATAGTGTCTCACAAGATACATAAAAGGAGATCTTCAAAACAAAGGTCCGAATATGAATCCAGAAATTATGTAAGACTTAAATAAAAACAAAAACATACTCTTTTATAAGAATAAAGTAATAAAATGTACATCGACAAGTCAAAAGAGTCGTGGTCAACAACTTCTCTGACAAAAAAGAGGTAACATATAAGAACGGAGGAAAGAGTATCTAACTAACTCATACCTAAATACAGACGTAATAGTTAAGACAAGGTAACTAAATACACACATAAAAAACATAGTTACGGTATGACAAAACTACTATACTATGATATCGAAACATCATAACAGACTTCTGTCCTTCGTACTCAGGAGATGAAGACAAGAAAAAGAGTTCTAACAAAACCGATAAGGTCTAGAAAGTACAAAGGTATTTTTAAAATAAAATAGAACCGGTGTGACGTGTCGAACACCATAGAATCAAGGGACTGGTCCCTAACTTAAGTCCGGAAGTCACCACTTTCGTACCTCAGGATTGGGGACCTGGTGGTCCCTTAAGGGAGGTATGTTTAAAATTGTAATAAACAAGATAATGACACTTTTTATGGTAACCATAAAACTATTCATAACGTGACTTAGACATGGAACGGATCTCACTTTCACTATCAGTGAGTCAGTACAGACTGAGAAACACTGGGGTACCTGATCTATCAGGTACCTTAAGACGTCCGGTCTGATATGTCAGGTACCTTAAGACGTCCGGTCTTATGACCTCACCCATCGGAAAGGGAAGAAGTCCCCTAGAAGAGTTGGGTCCCTAGTATGGGTCTAGAGGGTGTAACGTCCACCAAAGAAATGGTCGACTCGGTGTTCCCTTCGGGTTCTTATGACCTCACCCATCGGATAGGGAAGAGGTCGTCTAGAAGGGTTGGGTCCTTAGTTTGGTCCCAGAGGACGTAACGTCCGTCTAAGAAATTGTTGACTCGATACTCCCTTTGGGAGTATCAATTTACTCAATTTCACCAGTAAAATTGTTATAATTAATAAGATCAGGTTCTTGTACCATGTAGAAAAGTAGACAAACACAATGGAAGTAAAAAAAGTAGTCAACGAATATCAAAAGGTTGACGTCCAGAAAATGGAGGAATCTATCCAAATAAGGATCCATAAAACAAGAAAAACTATGTTATTATTTACCCTAATAAAGGAAGAAAAAATTCATGTAACAAAAATTAAAATAAATAAATAATAACCGATACGACCCAGAAGAAATGACGTCAGTGAATAAAGATCAACGTCCCTCGTCTCCGACGAAAGAGCAACGTCCCGTACCCGAAGAGTAACGTCACCGAAGAGAACAACGTCTCGTATCGAGATCCCGTACACTCAAAGTCATCGACACCGTACACCCGAGTCATAAACGTCGAGAGTTGGAGATCTCGTGTCCGAGTTATCAACACCGTGTATCCGAGTCGACGAGACGCCGTACAGCCTAGGACGAACCAGCCCCTAATTTGAGTACAGAGGACGTAACCGTCCGTCTAACAAATGGTGAATCGGTGGTCCCTAAAGAAAAAGACTATCCAGTAACAATCAATATCTTTTTGTTGTTTAAAGACACATAATTAAAATACAGACGTCGAAATGGTTCGAAATGGTTTAAGTGACCACTCCAGATCATCAAAAGACCACCGTAGAAATCCTAAAATATACATATCGTAAACAGTAGACGTTTCTCACTGTCAGAAGAAGGAAAATTTAAATTTAAGGAAAACAAATAAAACAGACCTAAGATACTGATCCTGAAGGTTATGATATAATTTATTTTTATTATTCTCAACCGTAGGGACACAACAAGGATTAGTAACTCCTTTACGAAAGTCGAAAAGTGACAAAATCATACTACAATTGACACCCAACAGTAACTGACAGTAATACACTTCTATACAAGGGAGACACGGTTGAATGAAGTCTTTTTACAGTATTTACTTACAATAACAACAAGTTAGTGATTCAGTACAGGCTAAGAAACGTTGGGGTACCTGATGTCATACGGTCCAAAGGGACAGGAAGTGATAGAGGGTCTTAAAAGAGTCTGAGTACAGGAAACTAATCCACTACGATAGGTCGGTAGAGTAACGGACAGTGGGGGAAAAGGAGCACGGGAGTTTGAAAGGGTCGTAGTCTCAGAAAAGGTTACTTAACCGAGAAACGTAGTCTATCGGTTTCAAAACCTCGAAGTCGAAGTAGTAGTCGGGAAGGTTACTTATAAAGTCCCAACTAAAAGGAATCCTGACTGACCGAACTACAGGAACGATAGGTTTTCTGAGAGTTCTCATAAGAGGTCGCGGTGTCAAACTTTCATAGTTAAGAAACCGTGAGTCGGGAGAAAAGCCAGGTTGAAAGTGTAAATATGTATTGATGACCTTTTTGGTATCGAAACTAATATACCTGGAAACAGTCGTTATACTTCAGATGAAAAATTATGTGACAGATCTAAACAGTAACGAAAAGAAGAAAATCAAATCACCGACGTCAGTGACAGTTGTCACTAAAAACTCGGGTTCTTTTTTTTCAGACGGTGGTAAAGGTGAAAAAGGGACAGATAATCGGTACTTCACTACCCTGGTCTACGGTACTAGAATCAAAAAACTTACAACTTAAAAATTCGGTCAAAAAAGCGAGAGAAGGAAATGGAAGTAGTTCTCCGAGAAATTAAGGTGAAGGAAAAGACGGTAATCGTATCATAGTAGATATAAAGACTTTTACAATTATAAAGAAGACCGTTAGAACTAAGATCGGACACTGAGATCGGGTCATAAAACATACTACATAAGACGTCTCTTCAATTTATTCGTACCACTGTTATATGTCGGAACTGTGTGAAGAAAGGGTTATACCTTTGTCAGGCAACAAGGTAATTCCAAGATTGACTACGAAGAACTTGACGTATGTCCAAAGAGTCCTCTTTCTATTCCACCAGACCATAAGGGTAGAGAAATTCTTAAAGGGTGTCAAACAACACTAGGTGTGGCTATTTCCGAAATCGCATCAGTTACTTTGTCTTCATCTACGAAAAGACCTTAGGGGAACAAAAGAGACAAAGGTCGTTTACAACCGTTAAACTAGACACCAAGGAGACGGAAAAGATTTAGGTCGAACATGTAGACCTTCAAGAACCAAGTGTATGGTAAATTCGGATCGAACTTCCTAAAACTCGAAACGGAACGATAGCACTTTACTCTCGTTAATATACCATCAGACTTGTAACAAACCGTGACGGGAAGAAACTTTAACCTTACTTTTGACTGGAAAAAGGTAGAACACCGGTGACGACTCAAAAGTTTAAACGACTGTATAACTCACGTCGTGAAATTGTCGTAGTAGAAAATCCCAAACTTTTTCGAGTAGACCTTAAGGTAGTGGAGGCGATCGTACATCATTACGAAGGATTCCGGGTGAGCTGAAGTGTAAGGTCATACAGACCGAGATCCATTCATTGATATGGTAGTACAAATAGTTCCAGTAATTCTGGAAAGATATGTCAAGAAGACACATAAGAACAGGGGGGCGGGAAAAAATTATTAAAATTTAAATAAATATAAGACGAACTTCCTATGAACGAAATGTCTTAACACGACCAAATACGGTTTGTAAGCCTCTTCCGTTACCGTGGGGTGAGGTCATGAGAACGGACCTTTTAGGATACCTGTCTCCTCGGACCATCCGACGTCAGGTACCCCAGCGATTCTCAGCCTGTGTTGACTCGTCGAAGTGAAAGTGGAAAGTGAAAGTACGTGACCTCTTCCTTTACCGTTGGGTGAGGTCACAAGAACGGACCTCTTAGGGTCCCTACCCCCTCGGACCCCACCCGACGACAGATACCCCAGTGTGTCTCAGCCTGTGTTGACTTCGTTGAATCGTCGTCGTCGTCGTCGTCGTCTCAGTATGTCGTTTAAGGGTAACCGATACACAAAATGTATACCATTACATTGAAAGGTACAATGATAGAGGTATATAGGGTGGGAGAGGAAGAAGGACGGTGGGGGTACAGGTTTTCAGACCAAAAACACAGACACAGAACTAACGACGACGACGACGATTCAGTGAAGTCAGCACAGGTTGAAACGCTGGGGTATCTGCCGTCGGGTGGTCCGAGGGGACAGGTACCCTAAAAGGTCCGTTCTCATGACCTCACCCAACGGTAACGGAAGAGGGACACAGAACTAACGACGAGACGTTTATTAAAGTAGTCATGGTAGAAAGATCTAAGGTATATATACGGAATTACATTCCATAAACAAAAAGAGAAAGACTGAATGAAGTGAGATATATTATCCGAGACCTAAGTAGTTGGAGTAATCTTGACTGAGTTTACACAAGGTAAAATACCGACTCATTATAAGGTAACACATATACATGGTGTTGAAGAAATACGTAAGTAGACAACTACCTGTAGATCCAACGAAGGTACAGGGTCCACAACATTTATCACGACGTCACTCGAAACCGCATGTACAGAAAAAGTTAAAACCAAAGGAGTCCCATATACGGATCATCACTATTACGACCCAACATACCAGCCTCTTCCGTTACCGTGGGCTGAGGTCATAAGAACCGGACCTTTTGGGGTACCTACCTCCTCGGACCACCCGACGTCGGGTACCCCAGCGATTCTCAGTCTGTACTGACTCGTTGAAGCGAAAGTGAAAAGTAAAAGTACGTAACCTCTTCCTTTACTGTTTGGTGAGGTCATAAGAACGGACCTCTTAGGGTCCCTGGTCCCTCGGACCACCCGACGGTAGATACCCCAGCATAGCTCAGCCTGTGCTGACTTCGCTGAACCGTTGTCGTCGTCGTACTACCAAAATAGGATTCCTTAGAGGTATGGTAGAAGGTATCACCGACATAGTTAAATGTAAGGGTAGTCGTCACTTTCTCCTAAGGGAAAAGAGGTGTGGGAGAAGTCGTAAATAACACACATCTGAGAAACCACTACCGGTAAGACTGACCAGACTCCACTATAGAGAAACATTAAAACTAAACGTAAAGGATTATTACTCACTACAACTCGTAGAAAAGAACACAAACAATCAGTAGACATACAGAAGAAACCTCTTTACAGAAAAAGGGTGAAAAACTAACCCAACAAACAAAAAGACCATAACTCAACATACTCGAAGAATATATAAAACCTATCATGAGGAAAAAGTCAAAAAAGTAGACGATAATAAAAGTGAGTAAGACTCCCAACAGAAAAGTGAAACAAATATCAAAGGAAACGACACGTTTTCGTAAATTAATCCAGGGTATTAGTATACCCTAAAAACTCGTATTTCTATTTTTTTAAAAAAAATAAAGGTAATACAATAAAATAAAGGTATATAAATAAAAATAAAGGTAATAATATCCTCCACCCAGTCCCTCTTAGAACAACACTAAAAACAGTATCTCACAAAACAGATACAAAAGGAGATTCTCAAAATATCAAAGACGAGAAGTAAATCTAGAAAGTAGGTAAAACTCAAATATAAACATATACCACAATCCTTCACAAGATTAAAATAAGAAAATGTACATCGACAGGTCAAAAGGGTCATGGTAAATAACTTCTCCGATAGAAACGGGGTAAGATATAAGAACGGAGGAAACAGTTTTTATTCCATGGGTACCCAAATAGAGACCCGAAAGATAGAACAAGGTAACCAGATATAAAGACAAAAACACGGTCATGGTATGACAGAAATACTGACATCGAAACATCATATCAGACTTCAGTCCTTCCAACTAGGAGATCGAGGTAAGAAGAAAGAGTTCTAACTAAACAGATAAGCCCCAGAAAACATAAAGGCATACTTAACACTTAAAAAAACAAGATCAAGACACTTTTTTACGGTAACCGTTAAACTATCCCTAGTGTAACTTAGACATCTAACACAAACCATCATATCAGTAAAAGTGTTATAACTAAGAAGGATGGGTCCTTGTACCTTATAGAGAGATAGACAAAATACAAGAGAAACTAAAGAAAGTAGTCACAGAATATTAAAAGACATATGTCAAGAAAACAGAGGAATCCATCCAAATAAGGATCTATAAAATAAGAAAAACAACGTTACCACTTACCTCAACTAAGTAATTAAAGAGAAAGACTCAAAAAGTAACAATCAAATATTTTACGTTCATTAAAGACACGTAACTAAAAACATAGGATACTGAAACGATTTAAGTGACTAATTGAATGTCATTGAAAGACTTTCATAGAAATCCCAAAAGGTACTTATCATCGTACAGTAGACGTTTGTCCCTCTCAAAATGAAGAAGAAAAGACTAGACCTAAGGAAAATAAAGAAAAAGAAGAAACGAACGATATCGATCCTAAAGGTTTTATACAACTGATTATCACCACTCTCAACCATGGGAATAGAGTAAGGACTAGAATCTCCCTTACGAAAGTCAAAAAGTGGTAACTTTTTGACTACAAACGACACCCGAATAGTATATGTCGGAAATGATACAACTCCATCCAAGGAAGATACGGGGAAAAAACTTCTCAAAAAGTAGTATTTACCCATCACTTAAAACAGTTTCTAAACAAGATGTAGATAACTCTAATAATATACCAAAAATAGAAAGTTAACCAAATATACTACATAGTGTACCTAACCAAACGCTCATAACTTCTTAGGAACATAGGGACCCTATTTGGGTTGAACTAGTACCACATACTAACCGGTGGAGAAGAATTAGAAAAGAGAAAGACAATCCAAGAACGACAAAGACAGGAAATAACACGGGTAGAAACGTACTTTACAAGGGAACCATAGGTTAAAAAAAATTTTCTGGAGGAGATCAGAAAGGGTAAGATAAGAAAAGAAGATAAAGAAACATAATAAGTGAATTCTTCCGAAAGAATAGAGAGGAACGAAAGAGACCTTGAGACGTAAGTCGACCCATATAGAAAGAGAAAGAGGAATCGGAAAGTGAAGAGAAGAGAAGAGTCGACAAACATTCAGGAGGAGTCTGTTGATAAAACGTAAAAACGTAAAGAAAAAGAATCCCTGCCAAAACCAGTGACGGAGGACATGTCAAATAATAGATAGTCTAGATATAGAACTTAGAAACGTAGTGAAGGTGACATTTTAGTATTCCCTAAACTAAATTCAGTATGGACTTACCGGATCACCAAAAGGAATGAAAGAACTTATTTTCAAACTTAAAACGTCGTTCCTCAAGTACTAGACTCGGTGTTAGTCGAGATCCAGAACAAAAAACGACTGACATATCTCGAAGAAGTAGAAGTCGACTTTTTTTATATTAGTTAGACTAAAACTATAACTCGTAGACCACTACAGGTACACATCTCAGTAGAGAACACAACAACCTTCTCCAAGAATCGGTATAAGACAAACGGAAATGGAACGAATTAAAACATGAGGATCCAGTTTGAACGGACAAGGAGGTCCACAGAGAACTGAAGGACACAAACGTAAGGTCAGGGGATATTACTTTTGCTGTAGAACAAAACTACAATCAAGATCTTCCAGAACCTCCAGGAGTACCTTGGTAAGTTCAAGTCGAAGAAACTGTAATAACCAACCCTGTATCTGAAACTAATGCCACTACAACTTACCAAAGGGAACCTTGTTTGGTTCTAGTAAAACAGTAAAAACTCTGACGTGGGTACATGACGTAAAACCTGAGAGAACAACTAACATTCCCGACGAGGTAAGAAAGGTTCCCTAAGAATGAGTGTCATCATCTATATTACCCATATACTTAATTTACCTAAAACTTAAAAAGTTTTCGGAAAAAAATGTACATAACCCAACAAGTACAAAAATTAGAAGTTAAACAATTACACCACATAGTGTAACCAAAAGTCTATAATGTTTTAGAAACGTATGGATCCCATTTAGGGTGAACTAGTACCACGTACTAGGAAAATATCATAACAACATAAATCAGATGTCAATAAACTAAATGATCATAAACCAACTC
The DNA here is from genome assembly GCA_006410555.1 of Capra ibex. Taxonomy (NCBI): domain Eukaryota; kingdom Metazoa; phylum Chordata; class Mammalia; order Artiodactyla; family Bovidae; genus Capra; species Capra ibex. The sequence continues at coordinate 114,600,503 of SJYO01020080.1, forward strand.
CTAAAAACGTAGATACAAATAGTCACTATTACCGGATATTAAAAGAAAAAACGTCATAGAAACAGAACAAAACCATAGTTCCACTAAGACCGACGTTTCCTGTTCAAGTCTTTACAAGGAAGGAGACGTCAAAAAACCTTATTAAATTTTACCTATTCGTAATTGAGGAGACATTTAAAACCATCTGAACTAAGTACTTCGGTTGACCAGGATCTAAAACAAAGAATACTCAAAATTTTAATGACTAAATCAAACGAATGACCATTAACTAGACAAGTATAAAAGATAAAGAAGGACCAAGTCAGGACCTTCTAACATGGAAAAATTTTTAAACAGGTAAAGAAACTCCACCAAGTAAAATAACCGCATATCAAATTATCACCAGAGAGTACTTAGAAATATAAAGACACTACAGTCAAAATTGAAGAAGACAAAGTTAAGACTAACATACCTAAACCAAAGAGAGAAAACAAAAAATTATATAGACCGATTTCTAAATAGTTAAAACGAATAGAAAAGTCTCTCACTCGAAAATCAAAGTAATAAGAAAAGATAACTAAAAAATCAGAGATTAAATAAAGAAGAGACTAGAAATACTAAAGAAAAGAGGACAAATAAGAAAAAGATCAAGGAAATTCACATTTCAATCCAACAAACTCTAAAAGAAAAGACTAAATCGAAAATATTCACATTTAAAGGGAGAATCTTGTCCAAAACCATTTAGAATATTTAAAGTTTAGTACAAAAGTAAAATAGAAATCCATACAAAGATAAAGGACAAACTGAAGGAGTCACTACGTAATAAATCATGAAATAACAAGTCGGAGATACACAAACACAAAAAACGTCAAAAAGAAAAAAACATCAACTCAAAATCAGAGTGTTGTAACACCAGTCTTTTCTACGAAGTGTACTAAAGTCAAAAGAATTTAAATGACTCCTAACAAAACACCGGTCGTATACTAGAGAGGACCTCTTACAAGGTACACGTGAACATTTCTTTCACATAAGACGACGTGTTATAAGTCTACTTATAAGATACATATATAGTTAATTTAGGTAGAAAAGATTATACAGTAAAATCCGAATAACTAAAAGACAGACCTACTAGACAAGTAATACATTCATCCTACGATTACAGGGGGTGATTATAACACAATGACAACTATAGGGGGAAATACAGACAATTATAAACGAAATACGTAAATTTACAAGGATACAACCCACGTATACAACAATGTATATCCATGTTAATATAAAAGAAGAACCTAACAAGGGAACTGGTAATACATGACAGGAAGAAACAAAGAACATTGTCAGAAATAAAATTTCAGATAAAACAGACTATATTGAAAACGATGGAGTGGAAAAAAAAAAAAAAGGTGGGGGAGTGAAAGTCAGACACATATAGAAATTTAGACTTCACTCAGAGAACATCCGTCGTAGATAAACCCAGAACAAAAATATAGGTAAGTCGATGAGACACACAAAACTAACCTCGTAAGTCATGTAAATGTAAATTCCCTTAATAACTATACATACAATAATAACGGTAAAACAATTAATAAAACCTCAACAAAACACCCGGAAATATAAAGGGAAAGAAGAAAACAAGAGAACACTACACTACTGACAGAAATCTCAATATAAACCTAAGGAAAAAGAAAAACACACATATATACAATATCTAAAAACCAAACACCAATGGTACTCCATTTATCCACATACTCATACATATAATAAAATTCAACGACTATGGTGTTACAGTCTACGTAAAATTGGCGGAACGTAAACATGAGAGGAGGAGAGTACTATGACAATGAATATAGTATAAAATGTAGATTTACCAAAGACATAAGAAATGCACAAATAACAACTATAGTCACCAAAATGATGAAAACAGAAAATTGGAAGGACTATCGAAACACGTACCTACCAGGACCCCCAAAAAGGTCTGATGACCTTCCGTCTCGTTCAGAACCTCAGATCAACGTCCTAGGTCCCTAAGATCCCGACCACAGTCTAATGACGGTCACCATCCACCCAAAGACTGTGTCTCCGACCCCATAGGTCTTCGAACTTAACCGGACGATCACCCGTCTTGGTCCCGATTCAAACAGAGTCCCCTCCCATACCGGAAAACCAGTTACTAGACCCAGACGTCCGACGTCCTAACACTAAAAAAACGTAGACCACGGACGGATACCACCCACCTCCTTCAAGGACCCGGGAGACAACCATTCCCGACACAGGTCTCCGTCGAAGTCCGAGTACCCCAGAAGTCCGTCGGACAGACGACTACCTACCGGGTCAATCAACGTACCGTATTCCACAGGGTCCTGACCACTGATATCAAACAACCCCGTTCAAACCCAGGATCCCGATTGATCTCCCTCTTAAGGCGTTACTGTGGACGGTTGTGGTTACAGGTGTACCATCTTCCTCGCGGGATCTTACCAACGGTGACCACAGAAACAGGGGTCCCACTCGATGTCAACGGAGGATGGAGAGACTCTCTGAGAGACTTTGGTCGTCAATCTAGACTGGGTCCAGGGATACTTTAATACTGAAAATAAAACTCTAGGACCTTCCACACTCTAAAACACACGTGGGAAATGTTCACTTCAGATATAAAAGGGGTCAGGAGACCATGGAAGGTTTTCATTCGAGGTGACTGGAAGTTTCGGTTTATTTACGAGACTCCCAAGTAAAAGGACCATGTCTTGGGGATCTTACCCCTCGGAGTGTACCCGAGTCTAGAGTATGAGAATACCCTCTTGGAGATAACACCTTAATAACATGTCAAACACCTATAGGTGGATCCCCATACCCTGAACTGATATAACGTTCAGGTGGACAGGATGAGTAGGACTACACCAGGGAAGAAAACAGAAATTAACATCTACTAGAAAAGACCAGCCAAGACCAGAAAAAGTAGTCAATAACAAGACGAATAGTAACAATAAAACTACACGAGTACTCTCCTCCACTTGAGTAGGGTCTATCCAATATTATTCTATTAGCCATATTAAGAGACACGATATGTTATATAAAAACAACGAATAGACAAAGTATATATTATCAAACATAGACAATTACGGTATAGGGATTAAACAGGGAGGGGGAAGGGAAAGGGGAAACCATTGGTGTTCAAACAGAAGACATAGACACAGAGAAATACAAAATATACACGTAAGTAAACACAATGAAAAATCTAAGGTGTACATCTAATAAAGTATGTCATAAACAGAAAGAGACTGAATAAAATGAGTCGTTTATAAGGAATTCAGAGAGGGACAACGATGTTCTACCGTTATAACGTAAGAAAAAATACCAACTCATTATAAGGGAATACATATATGGTACAGAAAAATTTGGTCAGTAGACAACTACATATGAACCTTAGTTGGGTCAACACCGATCAAACAAAAATTAGATGTACGTGATATTTATAGCACCGACTAATAGTTGTTTTACTTCGAAGACAACTCGACCTAATTCAAATCAGCGAGTCAATACAGACTAAGAACACTGGGGTACCTGATATCCGAAGAGACAGGTACCGTAAGAGGTTCCGTTCTTATGACCTCATCAAACAGTAAAGGAAGAGGTCCTCTAGAAGGGTTGGGTTCCTAGTTTGGACCCAGAGGATATAACATTCGTAGAGAAATGGTTGACTCGGTGGTCACTTCGGGTATCCGGTCAACACGTCTCCTTCACGATCAAAAGAAACCTACAATCCTCGTGTCTTTTTTGTCTTACCATACCTGTTTTTACGTAGGTTAGTAAAAAAATTTCGTTTAAATTGACTATTAAGTCATATTAGTGTTGGTATTTTTCAGAATACTTCAGTTTAGTACCTCCTTCATTACTAGTTAAAAAGGTATCAGTATTATCTTTTAAAAAATAACGGACAGTATACGGTCCGAGACATGAATAAGTAACCTATTTATGTAAAATCGGCGGATGACACACGATCCATGAATTTATCTGAGACTATTTGTTTTACCTGTATAATGGATGGAAATAAAGTATAAGTGTGATTGAGATGTGGTCTATACAATACCAATGAATTTAACTTTTAGACTTCACAATTGATCAGGTCTTGACGTCTCAATTGACAGGTCTTAATGTGTCGGTCATCTACTACCTCCCGAAGGGAGTACCGAGTCGACCATTTCTTAGGTGGTCGTTACGTCCTCTGGACCCAAGTTAGGAACACAATCCTTCTAGAGGACCTCTTCCCTTGTCGATGAGTGAGGTCATAAGACCGGACCTCTTAAGGAACCTTACATATCAGGTACCCCAGTGTTTCTCAGTCTGTACCGACTTGTTCAAACCGAAAGAAAGTGATTTAACATCTCGATCCTAAACTTAAGTCCAGACACACCAAGGTGTCTGGTGTAAAAGGAATTTCGATGTTATTACACATGTTTATACACTGACTGCATTCCCTCATGTTTGTGTATGTTTCTATGTATTTCCGTACTTTACGTTATTATACGTAACGGATTTACTTGAGACGACAAAATATACCGAATCTATTAGAACCGATTTAACAACGACGTCAGAGGAGAAACGAGGGGATGTTAGACAAGTTTTGTATCGTCGATCACTGGAATTTTATGTTTAGGATAAATCAATGAGAAGGACATGTCTGGGAGGTTGCCTCACGGAGGAGGGTATAGGGTAGGGAGGATGGATTGAACTTCGTTGGTATCAGTAACAATAGTCAAACCACACATAAGAAAGTTGAAACTCATAAGTAAACGTTGGAAAAATAAATTTATCCTAGTATCATGTGTATAATAAGACGTCTAACGAACATAAAAGTCAACTTACGGGATACAAGGATTGTATTTTTAAATATAAGGAAACTATATATAACAATGTTTCATCGTACTCCTTTCGACAATAACTAAGGTTTAATGTGTCGAGAAAATAGTACAACGATATACTACTAACTAAAATATAAGTATTTTGTTCGTCGTAGAAAATATTGTTAATGGAAAAACATAGACGTCGTATTTTATTGAATGAAATTTTTTAATGACAAAGGTATCCTCACTTTATAAACAGTACAACGATCTAAGTAATAATCTCGTATCTAAGAATTTAATATTCATTAACAATCTTAAAGAAGAAAATAGTATCAATTGAAGGTCAGTTTATAAAAGTTGACGAGAACGGAGGTGAGAAATCATCTGTACAATTCCGATACATTTCATTTTACTTCTTGACTCTCGGTTAGTACCTTCGTCCTATAATAAACTATTCACTTAACACGGTGACACCCATTTTTGACGTTTGGTGTCGAAGTGTAAACGAAAACTACCTTTTATACTAAAAGTTATATAAGATAAAGTAAAAAAAAGGAATAAAATCAAGAAAACCTAAATAAAAAAAATCAAAAAATAAAAAATTTAAAATTTTAGTATATAATTTTAGAAAAATAAAAATTAATGTCAGAGCTCAATATCGACACGAACTAACCCTCGAAAGTTGGTAACCAGTAGGAAACAATCTGGACCGAGTAGAGAGGTACAAGATGAAAACCGGTTCCTGACAAAGTAACCCTTTAGTTTCGGTAGTAAACGTTCTTTTGTATCCATACTTTTGTATTACAACGGATTTAAAGATAATTCCATTTTAACATAAAGAGAGGTATTAATTGTTTTCTATTAAAATATTAGAATCTATTGGTCGAAAATAAACAAAGAACTTTACAAAAATTTAGTAGAAATAGTTAAAAAAATTTCACACGGTAAGGTGATATTCATTAAACACTGTTTTACATTAATAAAGATATATCATAGGAAAACCTTTATTTATGAACCTCGTACAAAACGAAACATCTTTTACCAAAATATAAGTTAAAATATACATAATACTGTAAATTTTAATAAGTGGGACTGTAAAAATAATTTCAAGTACCATACATGACAAAAATATCCCTATGGTAGTTACCTTCTTGACTAAAGTTATATAACGGTGACGTCCCCTTAATTAGGATTAGAAGGATTGACCTTAAAGAAAGAACGGGAAAGTATAAAATTTTACCGACCTTATCGTGTCCATTAATTAAAAAATCGTACACAAAGTGACAATGAATGACTACATGAGAACTTTTATAAAAACCAAAACCCCCCACAACGTAAGAAAAAAAAAACCGAACCGAACACCTTAGTTAAGGGATTGGTCTTTAACTTGGGTCCGGGGACTGTCATTTTCGTGTCTTAGAATTGGCGACCTGATCTCTTAAGGGAATATATTATAGAAATCTAGTTAAATAAAAGGTGTTACTGTTTATGGTTTGTACCTATTTTATATTTAGGTCTCAAATGTCTTATCCTTAAACCGTTCCCTTTTTCAACTCATCGTTTACACCATATTATCTGGTTTTTCTACCTCCTTCCCTCTCTCTTTCTGTGTTACTGTTTTTCTTCTTTTCGTACACTTTTAACCAATAAAGGACTTATAGTTATATTCTTTCTCGATTTGAGGATTACACTACAGACTAAGTCTAACATTTCGGTAAGTAATTAGTCCCGACTACCACTCCTTTCTTAATAGTAACATAAAGGGTTTCGGATCGTGCCATGGATCGTATGTCTTCGGAGAATTAATACAAAAACTCACTTCTATTCGTTTGACAGAAAAAAGGATTATTATACTGTTTAAAACTCTCTTTCAACTTATATTCATGTCAAAAAAAAAATTAAATGTCAAATTTGTTTACGTAAGAAGTAATATGATGGAGCAATTTGATTAAAAAGTAATTGGATTCAAACTTAGAAACAAATAAATTCTTTAATTCTACGAAGTAGTGACCGTTCCCCAATCCTAAATATCCTTCTTGTTCATTTATTCTCTCAAATCTTTGTTTCCCTTACCCTTTTTTTTCTAATTCCATTTAATACCAATAAAAAGGGACAGGAGTCTCAGGTACGACAGGAGGTTATGAATTTTATAGAAGATTCTTTAACAACACAATGTAGAGTAGGACATCAAATCTTAGTATAATTAGTATAATTAATTAGAACAACGAACCTACCTAAAGAGTGTTATTCCAAATACCATACAAAGACATAAACAGTCAAAGGTGTTTTTTCTATGGTTTATCCGAAAGTTTAATTTTACCTAAAAGTAAAGTTTACTTTTGAACTGTACCAAATACTAACTTTAATTATACAGTATTTGATGAGATACAGTATTTGATATATCATCATTGAAATCTCTACTAGTATTTGTAAGGTACAATTGATCTTTACACTTTAACCTAATGCCACAATTATAACATGTTTCTTAATATATGTCTTTATTTGATTACTTTAAGTCAACTATGACAAACCCCGTCCCTTGGTCTCTTATATAATACTACCTCCGTGTCTTATCCCTCTCCATTCTTTTTTTTTTCAACTCGTAAGGTGATTGTGATAAGTTTCCTCTTCTCAAAGTGGAATTAATTTCCAGGTTTTTTCCCCTATGTCATAAGAATCTTCAGTAAAGTAACGGAAGTAAAACAAAACATTAAAAATTAAAATAAAATTAAAGAAATCAAAAAAAAAAAAAAAAGAGGTGATACTTCCATCTTGTCACTAGAAATCTCTACTATATTGAACGGTTAAACCAAAGAAACCATTGACGACTTCATTAAACCTTCAAACCAAACTAAAGGTCGATATTAAGACAATACTGATCTCATACAATCGGTCTTCTATTCGCACATTATGAAAGTAAACCTCACCGTACTAAAAAGGACGTACATTTAATTATCTTAACTATCAGACTAAATATAGAATCATGAAACATTCAAATCACTAAGTGTATCGACCCTTTGACCCTTCTGACCTATCGACTTCTTATGAAAAGTAACTTAAAATTAGTGAAACACAATTAAATGAATATCCCTTAAATATTATCTATAGAAGACCCTTTATTACGTAGACTTTTATCGAAGGTCATACGGTTACAACACGTTGGAGACCGTCTTTAACCTAACGCCGAGAGTTTTTCCGTTCGTTTTATATCTAAGGCACAAATTAAGTTTATCTCGGACATAATCCATACACTCCCAGTATTCGAAATCTTCCTATCCCTAACAAAAATAACGAATGTTGTGTTCCTAATGACGACAGTTGGTACCGATAAAAAAAAAAAAAAAAAAAAATCATTTAGAGAAAATACGAACTTTTATTCAACTGAAGTGTATATTTCTTTATAGTTAAATTATAATTCTCCAAAGAGAAAACGGTTCACCTTAATATTTGAAAATTCCTATAACTATTTTAAGACTTTACAAGGGAAGATTACAAACAATGAATGTATATGCATAAAATTTAATGCATAATATATTCTACTAAATAATTCGAATTTTTACAACGAGAGAAGGTGGTAGTTTAACGTACTTTGACATAAGTCTGTAAATTCGTAGAAAATTAAGTATACAGGTAATCACCCCGTGAAGACTCCGTAGATTATGTGAAAAAGTTTGGTATGGAGGTATATTGTTCACACTACGTTCCCCTCCCATTTAATCCCCTAACTCTAATTGTATATGTGTGATGTTATGTATTTTATCTACTAGTTGTTCTTGGATGACATATCACCTTCTTTGAGATGAGTTATAAGGGTATTCGAAATACCCTTTTTTTTAGACTATTTCTTATTGATATACATATACATATTAACTTAGTGAAACCATATGGACTTTGATTGTGTAACATTTGGTTGATGAGAGGTTACATTTTATTTTCAATCTCCTTTTTTTTTTGGTCACACTATATATCGTGAATGACTTGCGCACTTAGTACAACGGGGACCTTTAAAACGGGTTTTCGGTGTTCAAAGGTACTGTAGTGGAACTGTCACTTTCACAATCAACGAGACACACAGACTGAGAAATGCTGTGGTACCCGACATCGGGAGGTCCGAGGAGACAGGCACCTTAAGAGGTACGTTCTTATGACCTCACCCAACGGTAAAGGAAGACGTCCTCTTGAAGGACTGGGTTCCTGACTTGGGTCTCGAGGACGTAATGTACGTCTAAGAAATGGCAGACTCGGTGGTCCCTCCGGACTGTAGTGAAATCCTGGTAACATAAAATGTGACGTAGAATATGTACTTATAAACACTAGAGATATTGTATTATTTACTGTCACGACGAGAAGTATTACTAGAAATTTCCAGAATGAATATTACTGTAGGACGTTAACATAAACACTCCGTTTATGACTCTCACAGATTAAGATAAACACAGGTTAAAGAAACGGAAGAACAAATCTATAAAACTATCCACTCAAGTTATTTCTAAAATTTGAGGGTAACTAACTCCAGTACGGTCCGATACAAAAGAGGTTTTTCACGAAATTCGTGATTTCAAATTACAAGTTTTATTTCACTAAGACGTAAGGAGAGTATTGGTACTTTCCAATTTTTTTTTTCGAGGTTTTATACCTTCGAGACAGACTCTCTATAAATGCCCCTTAACCCCCTTCTGAAGTGTAAGATAAGTCTTTAGACATTATTACTAAAACCTGTAGAAACATTGAAAAAAGAAAGAAACATTAAAGAAAAATTTATTTCTAGAAAGTCGTGACGTGAAGGTGTCTGACTATGATGGACGGTCAACAAACATGTCTGATCCTGTCCAGTCCTGCAAGAATGCTCCCACTTCGTCAAGTACTTTGTTGTATAGGAGGGTCACCTTTTCCATTCAGAAGATACTTATTTGTCTTACATAAACGTGAAGTTCTGATAACTACTTAATGAAGACAATAGAGAAGAAGATCCTCATGGGACCATAGTAAAGAAACGTCAGTTAGGAATGGATCTACGGGGAAGAGTGGAATCGTGACTTGACGATGTCTCGGATTAGGACTTTTTAAGGTTCGAAGATATTATACGGTTCCCTTACGGTGTATTTAGACACCTTAATTCTGATTCAGCTTCCCTTAATCGACAAACATTTCAATTCTAGAAACTTATCCCACTTTGTAATGAAACTCCCAGAAAAGGATTCCGTCACTGTCGGAAAAAAAAGAAATACTCGGGGAAACTTTTAATTTTCCTCAAATACAATTTGTTTTTCCCGTATGGGTCTTTTAAAACATATAATAAACTTTGACATATACCGATGATGGTGACAAGGGGAGTGTCCGAAGACAAGATTCCACATGTCAAGTCAAGTCAGTGAGTCAACACAGGTTGAGAAACACTGGGGTACTTAGCGTCGTGCGGTCCGGAGGGACAGGTAGTGGTTGAGGGTCTCAAGTGAGTCTAAGTACAGGAAGCTCAGTCACTACGGTAGGTCGGTAGAGTAGGAGACAGAAGGGGAAGAGGAGGACGGGGGTTAGGGAGGGTCGTAGTCTCAGAAAAGGTTACTCAGTTGAGAAGGGTACTCCACCGGTTTCATGACCTCAAAGTCGAAATCGTAGTAAGAAAGGTTTCTTTAGGGTCCCGACTAGAAGTCTTACCTGACCAACCTAGAGGAACGTCAGGTTCCCTGAGAGTTCTCAGAAGAGGTTGTGGTGTCAAGTTTTCACAATTCAAAGTCATTTAAGTGACTCTCATCTGTTCGTTACACTGTGTGAGTAAGTAAGTCAATTGTTTATTATTAACCCATGGTTCATTACCTAATCCGTGGATCGTTCGGTAACTTTCATTTTCCTTCTTGTTCTTCTGTCCTGAAACATGAGGATATCTCGAATATGAAATCGTACTTTCTTTCCGTAATTCTCTACTATTTACGATACTTCTTTTCTATTTTTGATAATACTGACATATTCCGTAAGGACGGAGTTTAATCCACCAGAACCTGTTTATTGAAATAGAGAGTCTCCGGGTTAAAGAAATAGATGTCATACTTATCCATACTGATACATGTATTATTTAAGGGTAAATTTAGAAGACACTAAGACTCTCGAGATCTCGATCCACTCTGTTTAATTTATCCTTTGACTTTTTCTGATTTTAAGAAAGTTGTTTTTAACAGTCACAACTATACACAAATATCTCGTCAATGATAATAACGAACTTAATATACTTATTAATATTATAAAAATCACTTCTAGGTCTCATTCTACTTAAACCGAGTGTCACACCTTATATCGAATTATACTTCTTCACGAAAGGTTTTATCAGTGAAGAATTTACACCAGTCACCAATTCCATAGTGAAACGTCTGAAAGACGAGATCAATCATATATATGTTAAAACTCAAAATTTTAAGACTTGAAGACTACTGGTCTTACATTCTGCCATGATATTTAGAACATCTCCTTTTGTATCCGTCTTGTGATAGACTGTACTTAACGTGGTTATAGGAAAACCTAGGTGGAAGATCTCTTACTTTTATTTTTGTTAACCTTGGATTAATTTGAATTTTCCAAAGCGTGTCGTTTCCTCTTTTGGTTTTTGCTTTTCTGTCGAGTGTTTTACCTTCTTTTATAAACGTTTAATACCTTGGTTGTTCCCTAATTGGAGGTTTTATATGTTTGTCGAGTACGTCGAGTTATAGTTTCTTTGTTTGTTACGTTAGTTTTTTATTCGTCTAGATTCAACCGTAAAGAGGTTTCTTTTGTACCGACTTTTCGTATATTTTTTATACAAGTTATAGTGATGAATATAATCTCTTTACGTTTAGTTTTGACGTCACTTCATAGTGGAGTGGGGTCATTCTTACCGTTAGTTTTAGATGTTTGTTATTTAACACCTCTCCCATACCTCTTTCGTCTTTGAAGGATGTGATAACTACTCTTACATTTAACCACGTCGGTGATACTTCTTGTCATACCTCTAAGGAATTTCTTGATTGTCATCTCGATGGGATACTACATCGTCAGAGTGAGGACCCGTATATAAGTCTCTTTGAGATTAAGTTTTTCTATGTGGGGTTACAAGTATCGTCGTGATAAATATTATCGATTCTGTACCTTCGTTGGATTTACAGGTAGTTGTCTACTTACCTATTCCTTCTACACCATGTATATATGTTACCTTATAATGATTCAGTATTTTTTCTTACTTTATTACGGTAAACGTTGTTGGGTTTACCTGGGTCTCTAATAGTACGATTCACTTTATTCAGTCTCTTTCTGTTTACAGCATACTATAGTGATTATACAACTTAGACTTTTATACTACGTTTACTTGAATACTTGAATAAATATTTTGTCTTTGTCTAAGTGTCTGAATCTTTTGTTTGTACAAATGGTTTCCCCTTTCCATTTTCTCTCCCTATTTAATCCTCAACTCCTAATTGTATATATATAATGATAGATATTTTATCTATTAGTTGTTCCTGGATGACATATTGTATCCCTTGAGATGAGTCACGAGAAATTATTGGTTATACCCTGACTTTTTCTTATACATATACATATTGACTTAGTAAAACGACATTTGGACTTTGTGTTGTAACATTTAGTTGAGATGAGGGACATTTTAATTTTGAATTTTTTATTTTAAGATTTGAAACTCCATAATTTTTCTTTTATGTGGTGAAACTCAACTTCTACCGTCTGACTTTAGAACCTGCTTTTAGGGGAACTTAATTGTTATTTAAAAAATTTGACATAAAAACTTTCGTGTTTTTATCCTTTTCACGTGTAGTCCCCTGATTTCCAAAACTTTTCTCTTACCTTTAACCTAAACCTTTCGTCCTACCTAGTATGGTTTCTGATTTGGAATTGTCTTTCGGTGTAAAGTTCTCTTAAAGTGTCACTCTCTCCAGAAATTATGTCCACCATTGGTTAAAAAGGAAAAATGTTACCTGGGGGATACTAACGGACAATACTTCTCGTTCTTACTCTTCTCCTTCTCTTTAGTTCTATAAACAAACTTCTTATTTGGACATTATACACCCGACGAACCCGACCAAAGATTGTGAGGACCCATCGTCGTCACTAACGAGGTATGTTTTCCGACGGTCTCATGAGATTTTTTCGTCTACTAGACAAAGGTTTTTTGGTCCCGAAGTTTACTATCAATCACGAGGTCTCTTCTCAAGAGGTGAAAAAAAAAGGGGTCACCCCCTAAACCACATCTGGGGTCGAACGGATAGTCGGATGGACTAAATAAGTTTCCTCTCAGTTGACCGTCTCCTTTGGTTCATCGGAACAAGAAAGTAAGGATTTACATTTACTCGTTAGGTCCCTTCGTCTCTTCTCCACAATGTTCAACCTAGTACTATGTAGACGACTTGGAGTAGAGTACGTCGATGATTTTATAAATGTTTCTTAAAAGTTATTTTACGAAACACTATTTAAATCTTTTTCGTCAGACATCAAAAGTTCCTTTCCAAACAGTTGTAAAACACACCGTTCCTTTCGGTATTGGTAAAAGACAATCGTGTAAAAAGTTTAAATTTAATATAGATTACTCTCGAAAAAGAAGGAAATTTTTGAACATGATTGTAGACATTTACAAAATAGGACATCTTACTAAGACTTGTCATGATTAGGGATAGAGACTTGTGTGAGTAAACTTTACTACGAACCTCTTTTCATTAATCGAAAAAGTTTTATCTTCCTCTCTTTCGGATATTTTAAGACAGGTAATAAAAATATTGATATAAATATTTTTGATCTTGTCAGTATAGATCTTTTATTCTAATATGGTAAATTATGTGATTGTAGAATTATAATATACAGAAATCATCATTCTGAGGACTACTAAAAAAGAATTACGAAATATATACAAGGGTTGAATATTGTCCTTTTTTTATTCCAAGTTAAATACGAGAAGATTACTGGAAAATCTAAAGAAACCTATAGTATTTCACTCTTGTACTCTTGGGTAATGGGTAATTTTACAATTTTCCACTAAGAAGGACCTCCCCTCCCTCTCCCTTAACCACCATTAGTTTTCAATATTTGAAGGTCAATATTCTATCTATTGATCCTTACGTTATGTGTCGTACTATTTATATTGAATGTCAATGCACACTTTCTTTAAAAAAGATAAAGAAATTAAAATATAGATATACTCTACACATATAAGTGATTTGTAACACTATTAGTAAAGTACTACACACAATCAGTTCAATAATACGACATATGGAATTTATATATGTCACGGTAAGTCAAGTCAAGTCAAGCCAGTGAGTCAGCACAGGCTGAGAAACACTGGGGTATATAGAGTTATTTTGACCTTCTTTTTTCCTTTACTTTATTTCCGTTAAAAAGAATAAATTTTACTTATTCCTCAGAATTTTATCGTACATCTTGTCTTTGGTCGTTGTACTGTATGAACTCTTGTGTGAAAATTATATTACCATTGTAATCAGTATAAAAAATGACTTAGATTATTATATAATCCCTTCTTAAGAACGAAGAAAAAAAGATTGTCTGAATTCAAATTTCACTTTTTACATAATACAACGTTTTAATGAATATCCGAGTCTAAATTCTGATACTTGATTGTATGAGGTTTCGTCACACAGACAGTCACTTACTCTTTCAATTTATAATTTCCACTATAGATCCCTCTTAACTAGTCCGTGGTTCGTATAAAAGACAAGAGGAAAAGGTAATTATTTGGTAAAAAAGTATGAAATTCTTAATTTCTTTCTAAGAAACACTATTTAATAAAATAAAATTAAGACTGAAGATGGTATGGTGTATAACAACACAACAAGTCAACGATTTAGAATAGACTGAGAAACGTTGTATATCTAAAACGTTTTAAGGTTTAGTATGAAGGGAGTATCGAGTCAACCATTTCTTAGGCAGACGTCACTTCCTCTGGGGTCAAGTTAAAGACCCAGTCCTTGTAGGGGACCTCTTCCCTATCCGATGGACGAGGTCATAAGAACCCGAAGGGAACAACGAGTCGACCATTTCTTAGACGGACGTCACACCCTCTGGACTCAAGTTAGTGACCCAACCCTCCTAGAGGACTTCTTCCCTTTCCGAGGTCATAAGACCGGACCTCTTAAGGTACCTGATATATCCGGTACCCCAGCGCTTCTCAGTCTGTGCTGACTCGTTGAAGGTGAAAGTGAAAAGTGATAATTTATTATGTTTAAAAATTTATTAATATATTTACCGAACTTCTTTTGACTCGCGGTTTCTTAACTACGAAAACTTGATACCACAACTTCTTTTGTTCACTCTCAGGGAACCTGACGTTCCCCTAGGTTGGTCAGGTAGGATTTCCTTTAGTCAGGACTTATAAGTAACCTTCCTGACTACGACTTCGACTTCGAGGTCATGAAACCGGTGGACAACGCTTCTTGACTGAGTAGTCTTTTCTGGGACTACCCTCCCGAAGGGACCACCGAGTTGACCATTTCTTAGACGGACGTCACGTCCTCTAGACGCAAGCTAGGGACCCAACCCTTCTAGGGGACGTCTTCACTTACCGATGGGTGAGGTCCTAAGACCGGACCTCTTAAGGTCCCTGGAGTCAGGTACCACGGTGTTTCTCACCTGTACTGCTCGTTGAAAGTGAAAGTAAACTACGACCCTTTCTGACTTCCGTCCTC
This sequence comes from Capra ibex, assembly GCA_006410555.1. Lineage (NCBI taxonomy): Eukaryota > Metazoa > Chordata > Mammalia > Artiodactyla > Bovidae > Capra > Capra ibex. The sequence continues at coordinate 114,615,990 of SJYO01020080.1, forward strand.
TTCCCCTGTTGTCTCCTACTCTACCAACCTACCATAGTGTCTGAAATACCTGGACTCTAACTCGTTTGAGATCCTCAACCACTACCTGTCCCTTCGGACTACAGGTCAGGTACCCCAGTGTTTCTCAGTCTGCACTGACTCACTGACTTGACTTGACTGTTTACCGTATCATATTAAAGAGTGTTGATATCTCAGTTTGTCTCCATCAGTGTCTACCCTTAAACATGTGCATAATGTATTGTGTAAAGAATAGTTTGTGTTAACGTAATGATAAAGGTACCGTTGTACTCCCTACCTTTACAATTATTAATTGTTGGTATTTGTCCTTCAGAAGGTTGAATTGAATGAAGGACTGTCTTTACTGTTCATGACAAGTAACACCACGAACACTTTCTCGGTAGGAAACAGAAGAACTTCAAAATCTGATCGGTACGAAGTTATTTTCTTTGTAAAATCGTATAAATGAATATACTGACATTAAACCACTTTGTTAAAATCTTTTGTTAAAACATTATGTCTCAAAACTGGTTACAAGTATCGGAATAAAGTCATTAAGGTAATCGGATATACATCTTTTATTCATGGCTCAACAATATTCTCGTTTTATAACCTTTTGCAGGAATATCAGGTTATAAAATCAAGTGTCTAATCTCTAATGACAATAACAAAAATACATCGATCAACAATTTAAAGTTGAATGGGAACATAAATAGTGAAATAAATAAATGATAAGGAAGAATGTTGGGTCTACAAGGAAGAACCTAGTTTTAGGAAATTACTCTTAGACGATCATTTACGAATAAAAAGAAATAAAAAAGGAAAAAAAGGGGGTGTAGACTTTTCCCTTCGTTACTAAGAGAGACATAGGTAGTATAGAATTGGTAGTATAAAAGGAAGGTAACTTAAGGACACGAAGTAACTTCTTTTCTCATTAAAGAAGTCTAGGAAGAAAGTTAAATAATAATAAACTTACATTGATCAGGTAGTAAGTTGGAACGTATCTTCCCACATAGAGTAATAGACCTAACACAGTCTTAACGGATCTCTCGATCAATTCTAATGTTTTTATCCTTATGTGTTCATCTGAGTAGTTCCTTCCTATGTCGTACTTGGGAACACAAAATAGTTCACTAAGACTACGGGTGGTTTCAAACTCTTAGTGACGGTAACACAAAAATTTAAATTAATGACACTAAAAAGAAACGGAGTTCAACATAAGTCAGAAAAAGTCCAAACAGACGGGTTCAAACTATCAGGAAACAGTCGGAGAATTAAGGAAGAAAATAAGAACCTTAGATAACCTGTGTTTATGAAAAATAAGACATAAATTAGTAATAAGATAGACACCGGAAACCCCCATACTAAGATAAAACAACTTGAAAACAAAAACGATTAAGAACGATTACCACCGAACAATGGAACTCACAAATCAAAAAAAGTAAGACCTTAGTGCAAGAAACCTTACCTTAAAATAGACGTCCCTAATCAGTTCTGAAAAAAATTTTTCTTGAAAAGGAGGTCTCACTTAAACGAAAATGAAGTCGTCATGAAAATCCGTGACGGTGGTCCTTGTGACATTTGAATTAAAAACTGAACTTAGAAATCCCGGTGTATCCAGACACTTAAGTCTAGAGTTTGAACTAACTTCTGTCCGAAGTCCAATCCTTACAAAGAAAAAAGACAAGGTAGGACACTTACCAGAATAAGTCGAAAAACAAAAATAAAAGATGAAAAAAGGTGAATCCAAAACGTCTAGTCCGTAGGACCGAAACTACGTCCCTTCACCACCAGAGACTAGGAGAAGAACGGGACAAAGACTGTAAACCAAAACGGACGGATACACCGGGTAACCTTTGATCCTAGATCCGATTATATTTAGTCGGATGTGGGAGGTCTGTTTGAACCAAGGTCACGAGTGAGTGTGGATTTCAGTCTGTAAAAATAAGGACCGGAGACTCCTCAAAGGAATAAAAGGAAAGTCGTGTCGATACATTATAATGTACAAAAAAATTTTAATAAAATTTATAAAATGGGTCGTAAAAATCAACCTAATGGGACCCTCTCCTCAGATACTGGTAGGTCATACGGTAGAATGACTTTTACCTTGTGAGCTTAGAACCACATCCTAAAACTTTCAATCAAGAGATTATGGTCCCGTCGTATTAAAACACTTCTTATTTTATAACATAATAAATAATATTGATATATAATGTATACTAATATATAATGTGTATATTAATATACAGAATCGGACCCGGAATCAAAGGTTACCCGGTGTATCCGTCCTCAGTCCTTCGTTTTTGTTTACAGTGTTTATCCCGTTCTCCTCCCTAGTCTCTAGTGACGAAGGGAGATGGTTTCGATCTACGGACTATACGTTTTTTTTTTTTTTTTTGGACATTTTAAAAAATATTAAGACACAGACTAAAATCTTTCTTTAAAATGACTAAGTTATCGTTGACTTTCTCGAAAAGTGAATTTATACAAATAAATGAAACCTATAATCGTCGAATGCCGTAATGAAAATAATTGAGATTGATTACTTGAAAAAATATGAAAATCCTCCATTAACTCAAGATACAAGTTTTACTTTTAAGTCACCTGTTCACCTTTTTTGGAAATCATTAACTATTTGAGTTCCATTCTTTTTATTTTCTTGGAATTTTGACCTGTTAAATATACGTCCAAAAAAAACTCTTGAAATCAAACAACAGCGAAGAGAACAATATATACATCTCCTATTAATATAGTTAATATTGAACACAATATATACATCTCCTATCAATAAGCTCATATGAAAAATTTTTCTTTAAATTTTTATCTTAGACATTGTATGTTTAATCAAATGTATCACACAACACACACTATATAATACTTCTGTCGAAGAATATCGATAAGTTTAATTTTTATGTTAGTTGTGAAAGTGAACTCTGACTTCAACTCCGTCTCATAAACAGGGTGTATCCGAATTAGGTTTAAAGTACAAAAGTTTACCATTGTGTACAATCTTTAACTTCACGTGTTTTACCACATAAACCGTATTAATATGAGTTTACCTTCTCTAAAATATTATCGATACTAAGTTATTCTTCGTGAGTTCATTGATTTAAATCAAAAAGTCGGTTTATATTCCTTCGAAACACCTTTTCAGTAAATAAATTGGTAACTCTTTTACAACTAAATATTACTTAATTACTGACGTGTAACACCCTATACTACTTTATTAAAGTATTCAAACTTTCCGTGTTTATGGTTATAGAAAATTTTCATCTGATAAAATCCAACACTATTTAATACCAGTGAGACCGTATAAGTAGTAGAACTGTCCTTTACCGGTTTCGTCTTCCGGAGACCTTGAACAAAAACGGTCGACATTCGCCAGAGTGGGTCCACCTGATACGGAACTAACGACTTCTTTGTCCTTTTACGAAAAAACGAGGTCTATAGAAATTAACGGTTCGTGGTCCAATGTTGTAATAAAATTTCGTATTGAAAAGAGTCTATAAAATTCGTCACAAATTTTAAAGAGACAAAAAATTGTTCCTTTAAAAAGATGTGTTTCAGTAACTAAATATTTAAACATTAAAATGAAAAATGAAAGTAAATTTACAATTTTTTACCTAGATTACAAGAGTAACATAATAAGAAAATAATTTGTAGTAATGTAACTCATAATCACTTATCTTCAATGGTAGTTTCCCTAACCGTAATATTTCAAAGGAAAAAAGACTGAGTCATAATTTATATAGATACCAATCAATCTTACTTATCTTAAAAATTTAGAAAACCAATCGGAGTGACAGAGAGGTAAATGAACGAGTAAGAAATAGTCAACGGATGATATACGATTCATGGTAAAATCCTTGAGGCCTATCTAGTACTTTGTTTTATATGTCAAAAGACGGGAGTACCTCGACTGTAAGATTATTTTTTGTTTTTATTTGTGGTCTATTTATTCATTAAAATGTCATTCAAACTTCTACTTTTCAAGAAACCTTCTTTTTTGGGTCACTCCATCCCTTCACGACCTTACGACTCTCTACGCCTTATACATAATGTTAAATAATAATTCTACTTTCCGTGTCCTATCCGGAATAACTTTTGGACTGTAAACCATTTCTGAATTTCTCCCACTCTCTCAGTCGGTACGAATCTAGACTTCCCTATCAAAAGTATCGTATCTCTTGTATTTTATGTTTCCGGAATTTCGAACTTACACTAACCACATAAAATCCTTATTGGGTCCTCCAATAACACCGTCCCTTTCTTTTCATCTTCTATAGTCTCCCTTTCCCAGAATGTACACAGAATTGTCCGTCTACTGTCGAATATGAAATTACTTTACCTGTAAACTCGTCTCCTCACTGTTCTACGGAGAATTAAAAATTTCCTAGGGAAACCGACGGTACAACTCTTAATTGTTTTTGTCTTCCTATATTCGTCCCTCAGAACAACACTACCAGGACTCGTTACCTACTCTCCCTATACAAGTCTCTTCATCGTCACTTTTATCACTCTTCGCTTTCTAAGATTGACATAAAACTTCCGTCTCGATTCTCCTAAAGGACCAACCAAAACCCCATAATTACCTTCTTAGTTCCTACGGAAGTTCCTGAAGTCAAGTCAAGTCAAGTCAACGAGTCAACCCAGGGTGAGAAACACTGGGGTACTTAATGTCGTCCGGTCCGGAGGGATAGGTAGTGGTTGAGGGTCTCAAGTGAGTTTGAGTACAGGTAGTTCAACCATTACGGTAGGTCGGTAGAGTTGGAGACAGCAGGGGAAGAGGAGGACGGGGGTTAGGGAGGGTCGTAGTCTCAGAAAAGGTTACTCAGTTGAGAAGCGTACTCCACCGGGTTCATGACCTCAAAGTCGAAGTCGTAGTAAGGAAGGTTTCTTGTGGGTCCCGACTAGAGGAAATCTTACCTGACCAACCTAGAGGAACGGTAGGTTCCCTGAGGGTTCTCAGAAGAGGTTGTGGTGTCAAGTTTTCGTAGTTAAGAAGTATCGAGTGTGTCAGGGTTGAGAGTGTAGGTATGTACTGGTGTCCTTTTTGGTACCGGAACTGATCTACCTGCACTCAGACTCACCTGAGGTCCTCAACCACTACCTGTCCCTCCGGACCGCACGACGCTAAGTACCCCAACGTCTCAGCCTGTGTCGACTCGCTGACTTGACTTGACTAATACAAATCAGATACCGGTACGGTGGGACTTGTGTGAACTGGAGTAGATAATACAAAGTTTTATAAAAACAACCATTTATAATTTTTCTAAGTACAGAAAATAGCTATATTTCAAACTTAAGTATAATCATGTAAAAATTTACGTTTTATTTACGAAAAGAAATAATGTACATCTGTGTCCCTTGTACCTCCACGAGGTGGATATACCTTCACTCTTTGTCTTCGTCGTCACCGATCTCGGAGAAGAAGTTCCCTCATAATGGAGGACGAAGACATACTGTCCATTCTCGTTTAGTCAGTGTAAGAGGGTAACATGTGAGAACTCCAATATACCTCCTTGATTTCTTTACACCTTACACCGAAACACAAATCCGTTTAAAAGGACACTGGTCTTTATACTTACACAAACAACACTCGGGTCAAAATTATAAAACCGTAAAAATTTACACGTCTTATTTTAGTAGGAGGTGAAACCCTCCTATGGTTTACAAAAGACCATCGGACGAAATCGTCGTCTCATGGTCCAGTGGACTGGACGGAGAACTCTTTAGACATACGTCCAGTCCTTCGTTGTCAATCTTGACCTGTACCTTGTTGTCTGACCAAGGTTTATCCTTTTCCTCATGTAGTTCCGACATATAACAGTGGGACGAATAAATTGAATATACGTCTCATGTAGTACTCTTTGCGACTCGACCTTCTTTGTGTTTGACCTTAGTCCTAACGGCCCTCTTTATAGTTATTGGAGTCTATACGTCTACTGTGGTGGGAATTCCGTCTTTCACTTCTCCTTGACTTTTCGGAGAACTACTTTCACTTTCTCCTCTCACTTTTTCAACCGAATTTCGAGTTGTAAGTCTTTTGCTTCTAGTACCGTAGACCAGGGTAGTGAAATACCCTTTATTTACCCCTTTGTCACCTTTGTCACAGTCTGATAAAAAACCCCAAGGTTTTAGTGACGTCTACCACTGACGTCGGTACTTCAATTTTCTGTGAATGAGGAACCTTCCTTTCAATACTGGTTGGATCTATCGTATAAGTTTTCGTCTCTGTAATGAAACGGTTGATTCCAGGCACATCAGTTCCGATACCAAAAAGGACACCAGTACATACCTACACTCTCAACCTGACACTTCTTTCGACTCGCGGTGTCTTAACTACGAAAACTTGACACCACAACCTCTTCTGAGAACTCTCAGGGAACCTGACCTTCCTCTAGGTTGGTCAGGTAAGACTTCCTCTAGTCGGGACCCTAAAGAAACCTTCCTTACTACGATTTCGACTTTGAGGTCATGTAACCGGTAGAGTACGCTTCTCAACTGAGTAACCTTTTCTGAGTCTACGACCCTCCCTAACCCCCATCCTCCTCTTCCCCTGCTGGTTCCTATTCTACCGACCTACCGTAGTGACTGAGCTACCTGAACTCAGACTCACTTGAGACCCTCTACCACTACCTGTCCCTCCGGACCGCACGACGCTAAGTACCACAGCGTTTCTCAGTCTGTGCTTACACGTTGACTTGACTTGACTTGACTTTGGATCAAAGCATTAGAAAACTGAACGTAAATTTTAACGGAAGATTCCTGTAAATTCTAGAAAAAATGGAATCTTATACTTTGTAAGTAGAAACACTATTAAAATATGACTGTGAATTTTTCATGAGGTGAGACGGTATTTAACTTTTTTTATCTTGAAAATGGGTACAACCAGTATATCGAGTTTAATATTTAATATTAGTACACCCGACTACTTTCATCCTTGTACAATTATTTTCACCCAGAACCATATAAACATGTATCCTTTGTCAATAATTCTTGAGAATGAGTTTCTTGTTTCAGTAACAAAACATTAACTCAATCTTAATTTGATTCAAAGTAGACCGGTATTTAAATAGTCTTAAATAATAGGGAGACATTGTGACTTACGTAAATATTATCATTTTGACCCTGGAGGGACCACCATGTCACCTATGTTTAGGTGGACGGTCACGTCCCCTGTACCACACTAGGGACTAGGTCCTTCTAAGGTGTACGACGTCTCGTTGATCTGAGCACGTAGGGTTGATGACTTCGGGTACGTGGATCTCGGACACGAGATGTCGTCCTCTTCGGTGGTGTCACTCTTCGAACACGTGACGTTGACCTCCCGTCGGGTGCGAGAGGTGTTGGTCTCTTTCGGTCACGTGTTTTTGTTTCTGGGTCGTGTTGGTATTTATATTTAAAATTTTTTTTGTTGAGTTCATCTGTCGAGGAAAAGATTTCTTTCTCACAGAGATCAAAATCTTCCCTTGTGTATTTGATAAACTTCCTATGACGAGTCTTCTCGTCGTATAATTGTTTACGTCTAATGATACTAAATCTTGATCGGACAATTCAAGATTTTACGTTACGACATTTCGTCAGAACATTTCGACAGGATACCTTCCGAAAGACTTCTGTCATTTAGATCTCGATCAAAATGTCTTACGTTGTATCTAGCTACTGTCGTAATGACTACCTTAGACGTTCCGTGTCAATCTTCGACAAATTCTATGATGTCTTTATCACAGTCTCTACATCTTTTGTTCGATACCAATGGTTCCCTCTTTCGCCGTCTCTCCCCATTTAACTCTCTGACCCTGACTGTATGTGTGTGTGTGTGTGTGTGTGTGTGTGTGTGCATATATTATCTATTGAACATATATCGGATGACATATCGTGTCCCTCGATTACTGGACATACCCTTTTCTTAGATTATTTCTCACCTATAATACTAAGTGAAAAGACATGTCGTCTTTGATTATGTTGTAACATTTAGTTTATATGAGGGTTTTTTAATTAAATTTTCTTTCAACCAATTATATGATTTGGATGCCACTAGTTCTGGTAGGGGTTCTTTTTCTTTACGTTTTTACGTTTTACTAACAGACTCCTCAGGAATGTTTATCGACACTTTTCTTCTCTTCGTTTTCCGTTTCCTCTTATCCTTTCTATCTGGGTAAACTTACGTCTCACGGTTTCTTATCGTTCCTTTTTATTCTTTCGGAAGGAGTCACTAGTTACGTTTCTTTATCTCCTTCTGTTATCTTGCTCTTTCTGATCTCTAGAGAAGTTCTTTTAATCTCTATGGTTCCCTTGTAAAGTACGTTTCTACCCGAGCTATTTCCTGTCTTTACCAGACCTGGATTGTCTTCGTCTTCTATAATTCTTCTCCACCGTTCTTATGTGTCTTTTTGATATGTTTTTTCTAGAAGTACTGACTCTATTAGTGTTACCACACTAGTGAGTGGATCTCGGTCTGTAAGACCTTACGTTTCAGTTCACCCAGAATCCTTCGTAGTGATGTTTGTTTCGATCACCTCCACTACCTTAAGGTCAACTCGATAAAGTTTAGGATTTTCTACTACGACACTTTTACGACGTGAGTTATACCGTCGTTTAAACCTTTTGAGTCGTCACCGGTGTCCTGATCTTTACCAGTCAAAAGTAAGGTTAGAGTTTCTTTCCGTTACGGTTTCTTACGAGTTTGATGGTGTGTTAACGTGAATAGAGTGTATGATCATTTCATTACGAGTTTTAAGAGGTTCGGTCCGAAGTTCTCATGTACTGGGTACTTTAAGGGCTACAAGTTCGACCTAAATCTTTTCCGTCTCCTTGGTCTCTAGTTTAACGGTTGTAAACAATCTAGTAGTTTTTTCTCTCTCAAGGTCTTTTTGTAGATGAAGACGGAATAACTGATACGGTTTCGGAAACTGACACACCTAGTGTTGTTTGATACTTTTTAAGAAGTTCTCTACCCTTATGGGTTGGTGGACTGGACGGAGGACTCTTTAGACATACGTCCAGTCCTTCGTTGTCAATCTTGACCTGTACCTTGTTGTCTGACCAGGTTTAACCCTTTCCTCATGTAGTTCCGACATATAACAGTGGGACGAATAATTTGAATATACGTCTCATGTAATTTTTTTTTATACAGTCCGACCTACTTCGTGTTCGACCTTAGTTCTGACGGTCCTCTTTATAGTCATTGGAGTCTATACGTCTACTGTGGTGGGAATACCGTCTTTCCCTTCTTCTTGACTTCTCAGAGAGATACTTTCACTTTTTAAACCGAATTTTGAGTTGAAAGTCTTTTGATTCTAGTATCGTAGGCCAGGGTAGTAAAGTACCGTTTATCTACCCCCTTATTACCTTTATCACTGTCTGCAATAAAAGAACCAGAAGTTTTAGTGACGTCTATCACTGACGTCGGTACTTTTATTTTCTACGGACGAGTAATCTTCTTTTTAATACTGGTTGGATCTGTGGTATAAGTTTTCGTCTCTGTAATGAACCGGTTGTTTACAGGTAGATCAGTTCCGATACCAAAAAGGTCACCAGTACATACCTACACTCTCAACCTGATATTTCTTTCGACTCGTGGTTTATTAACTACGAAAACTTGACACCACAACTTCTTCTGAGAAACTCTCAGGGAACCTGACGTTCCTCTAAGTTGGTCAGGTAAGATTTCCTTTAGTCAGGACTTATAAGTAACCTTCCTGACTATGAAACCGGTAGACTATGTTTGAGACTACGACCCTTTCTAACTTCCGTGCTCCTCTTCCCCTACTGTCTCCTACTCTACCAACCTACCCTAGTGACTGAGTTACCTGTACTCAAACACATTCGAGGTCCTCAACCACTACCTGTCCCTTCGAACCGTGCGACGTCAGGTACCCCAACGTTTCTCAACCTGTGCTGACTCACTGATGTGACTTGACTACCACCCCTTTAGACCGAACGTTTATGTCCAAAGGTGACACCCTTCATTTGTTACTATAAAAGTTACATACAAACTACTAATCCCTCTCCTAATTCACTCAACATTGGGTTCAGTATACAGTGACTCATTCGGTTTTGGTGTGTTAAAACTATCGACTAGACTCAACAAGATTTATAAAGTAAGTAAGAGAGCCACGTGTAAATAACTTATGGATGATACACATTACCATCCTTCTACTTTTTCTGTTTCTACGGAGACAGTAGTTTCTCAAGTGTAAAGAAATTCACAGAAAATATTTGGTCATCATAGACGGCCGGACATTTAAGTCGGAAACGAATAAACATCTCGGGCTACATCGAAGTTCACTACGGTGTTTATAACTTACATCGTAGGTCGCTCTACCTCTGTCGATATATTAATTACCGTCCTTTACCACCTCGTCACCACTCATAAGTATTACTAGGAAGTACGGTCTACGACACGATCTTATTATTCTATGTATCAATAAGGAAAGTACTGGTGTCAAGAAATTTAAGATGGAAACTTTCGTAAAAGTTTAAATCTTTATCAACTATTTTCCTTCTTTCGACTCGCGACTTCTTGACTACGAAAACTTGACACAACAACTTCTTCTGAGAACTCTAAGGGAACCTGACGTTCCTCTAGGTCGGTCAGGTAAGATTTCGTCTAGTCAGGACCCACAAGTAACCTTCCTGACTACGATTTCGACTTTGAGGTTATGAAACCGGTGGAGTACTCTTGTTAACTGAGTAACCTTTTATGAGACTACGACCCTCCCTACCCCCCGTCCTCCTTTTCCCCTGCTGTCTCCTACTCTACCGACCTACCGTAGTGGTTGAGCTACCTGTACTCAAACTCATTTGAGGTCCTCAACCACTACCTTTCCCTCCGGACCGTACAACATTAAGTACCCCAGTGTTCCTCAGCTTGTGCTGACTCGACTTGACTTGGTTATTTTCCTTTCATTAGAATTACAGAACTAATCCGTTACAAATAAAATTCTTGTCTTTTGTAGATAAAAAAAATGTCAACCACTCCATTTTTAAATATAATCATGTATGGTACAAATCGGTAACAGTAAAGATGGTTTTAATTTAAAATCATCCCCGTATAATGGACCTGATATTATTAAATATGTATTAAAAACTTCTCTATTCGTTATGTACAATAATTTTAAATAAACACCATGTATAAAAGTAACGAATTTTTATGTTCACAAATTCACTTTTCATTCTCAGAAATGTATATCCTTTTTTAAATCAGTTGGGAGTCATTATCTTAGTGTATTCACCTATTTAGGAAATCCGTTAATATTTTTAATTTTGGACACGAACAGACTCCTAACGAAGATCTCATATGTACTATTCAGATTATCCTATTGGTCGAATAATGATTTCTTTCAACTGTATTTTCATTTAATATACAATTCTTTGAATGATAATTATGTAATTTTACCGGTCTTTTCGAAAAAAAAAAACGATCAAAAATAAGAAAGACCTCAAAATACTTTAGTGAATGTGTAATCTTTGTCCTTTTTCTTTTTCTGTCGGTCTTTCGAATAAAAAAATAAAGACTAACGATTAAAAATGAGAAAGAGTTCAAAATACTTTAGTGAATGTGTAATCCTTGTCCTTTTTCTTTTTCAGTAATTTACAACGACGTACTAATAAGTTCATAATTTTAATACGTCCTTTTAAGAATATAATTTTAAATCTATTAAATTTTATTGACATTTACTGGGAATTTAATTTGGAGAAATTATTAGACAAAATCTACTGGATTGAACATCACAAAAAGAATACATACTGACAATTATGATAAAAGAATATACCAATCGAAATTAAAGATACAAAATACTTAAATAATAAAACAAAGGAGAAAAAGAACCGAAGATGGGGTGAGGGGAAAGGGCGGGGTTGGAGAAGAAACGATGTTCAACGGTGGTGTCACAAACTTTAAACTTAAAGACTTTTTACGTCTACAAACTACGTCTACGTTTACAAGAGTCGCCCTTCGTAGTAAGTACACATAACTTCGTTCTCTCTCAACTCAGAATATAAATTTACGACTTGCATGACCAACCGAGACATCGTAGAAGTCTAAGCTTTCCTTAGAGGAGGTGTAAAACAGAAACAGAAGAGGTCCTAGGTATAAAGAACCGTTGAAAGTACTACATCAAAAATTTTCTCCAAGGGTACTTTTGTATGTCCTGACCCAACTCCGTCGACACCTTCTCACGTTATGAGAGACACTAAACCTACCGTTGTAGGTACGCAAACGAGTACAGTGTCAGTCACTAATCCCTCATCTACTACAGATACCGAACCGTCTTGAACTGTTACAATATTCCATTAACTCACTACTACTTTTGATACTGGTGACACTCGTCTTGAAACTCCCCGACTCTAAAAAATTATAATCCGTAGAACTACTCACAGAAACGGCACTACTTCATCGTGTGACGGTACTATTCTTTCCCATAATGTTTAGGTTACGTCTAAAGGTCCTAAACTTAACTACGAAAGTAACTACAAGGATCCACCATACCTTTCTACCCTTACGTGGATCGAAATACTAAATGACATATTTTTTGGTTGACTCCCTATGAGTTGTTCTACCGTCGGTGGGTCTGTGTCTTTGTCTACTGGGTCGTACCAAAAGGGTGAGGGTTAACTGACCCTCGAAATCAATGACGGGTCATAGACAGACACGACTATGTTCGGTCTTTGACGTAAGGTCTGTGTTTTAACTGACACATGTTCCGACTTCACTGAAACGTGTACTAAAAGGGATTTTGGGTGGGTACTTGACGTAATTGACGGGTTTTTCCGTTTCACTTATCTTCCTCATTTAGACGGTGACGGTTTAAGTCCTACATGTGTAGACAAAACCAAGAGGCGAAAAACATTATCCGTATTTAGCGGTGATGTCACCTTAACGGACGTTCAGGTTACTACTTTCGATAACACTTCTTCCGTCCATCCTTTTGAAAACGTTTAAAAGACTGGAGAAGAAAATATGTCTAGTGAAGTATGACTGATATCAGTACTCACAGTAAGCAAAGTAAAAGGAGTATTATCATTAGACAACTGACCAACATAAGGTTTCGGTACCAAGGTTAGATTTACCGTTTTTCTTATGTCATATAAATAAAATTATAACGAATTTACCTTTGTGAAGACGAGATCGTATACAAAATACGAAAATAATCTCTTATCAAACAACGGTATTGTATGCACTCGGACTCAGACGGTGAGAAACTTTGAGAAATTACCTTCAGTGTAACCTCATATAGGAGTTCTCATCAAAAAGTAGCGAACAAAAATGTTCAGACATATCCTTTACCCTAAATGTCTACCTTCTATTTTTTATTATGGGACCCTTTACAAGAATTAGTAATTCGGGATTTCGAAAATGTATGTGTTGAAACACTAAGAATACGTCATATAGTTGTTATTTAATTTTATTTAATAAATTTTATTTATAAAATGAATATAAATAAGTACTTAAATAAAATTTAATTCAATTTAATAGAGTCTTAACATGAATCAAAATCAACAACCGAAAATATTTTGTTTCAGACGAGGTCAATCGAAGGGAGGTTTCGAACGGTGACGTACGACTAACATTTGATGATAAACTATCTTGACAACAAGGTGATCAGTGGATTCGGAATTCGGACGTGGTAGGAACTAAGGAGAGAATAGAAGTAGGGAAGTAGGTTCTAAAAGTCAGACGAGGATTTAAGACTAAAATTTTAGACAGAGAAGGAAAAGTGTATTAACTCGGTGTAATAATGGACCGGATAATGTTACAGAAGGGTTGACCATAGGATGACAAGAGTAAGGAAGAATGGGGAAGGAACAGTTTTTGTACAAAGAATGACGGTAGTCACACGAGACAGAGATTGTACAGTCAGAATAGTGAGAGGACGAATCGAGGAGTGGATTTTCTGTGTAGAGAGACTTTCTATGTTAGATTCAAGAAATGGTACTATGGGTTCCGAGGTATTACATCAGGATGGGTACCAAGGACATGGGGGAGATGACATGTGGAATGTGACGTCTGCTACTATTATGACTAAACGGTCACCAAACCCCCGTGTGTGGTACGGCATCATACGTAGATGTAGTAATGAGTAAGACGAGAAAATAGACTATACGATAAAGGAAGGGCAGGGAACTTTCCGGTAAAGGATAAGTCAATTGAGTTTAAAGTGAAAAGATCTTCTGAAAGGGTTAGGTTATTGACATAGATACATAGTTAACATAGATGTATAGTTTCTTGACTGGACCAGGACACCTCAAAGGGTTTGATAGAAAAGGGAGATACCAGATTCAAGGGATTCTGACACTGGATAACCTAAAGACAAACATTAATTATTGACTTCTCTCACGGACCATGTGAGATCCAACGGTCGTTTATAAAGAGTTGATGTTGTAAATGATCATTCATATTTCGACAATGAGATCCTTACCTTTCTACTATAAGGTCCTTAGAGCACAGAGTAGTAATTCAATAAGATGATACAACAGTTAATTATGGGACATCATAATTCTATTCGAACGTGTTTTAAGTGTAAAATTTTATATATATTATTATTGAAATTCACAAAAATAATCGCGATTCGAAACAATACGAAAAAGGAATCGGGAAGACAGAAAGAACCTAATAAAAAACAGGAACCTTCTTAGAGTTTACAAGAATATCTTAGTAATTACTTCTTTAATAAAAGTTTTGTCATGTGGTCGAATACGATGTAAAAGTTTTCTTATAAGAATATGAANACCTAATAAAAAACAGGAACCTTCTTAGAGTTTACAAGAATATCTTAGTAATTACTTCTTTAATAAAAGTTTTGTCATATGGTCGAATACGATGTAAAAGTTTTCTTATAAGAATATGAACGATTGGAAAACATTTACTCATTTCGTTTTACTTCTTCCGATGTATCTCCTTTTTATGGTGTATCTTGACGAAAGTAAAATATTTTTGGTCCACGAGTGTTAAATTTTACTGACAAAATAGGAATATCAATAAACTTTTCAAGGTTAGATCTTCTGGTGAGATCCCAAGTAAAAGAATATACAATTAATAATTGTGTCATACTTGAAACAAGAAAGGAAGGGAAAATAGTGTCTTTAGAATTTGGACCACTATTCCATATTATACCGGTTTGTCATTTTCTATAATTCCTTTCTATAAAATTTTCTTAATTAGTATGATTTTTTACTCATTTATTTTTATTTTGACCTTTAATAAACGTCTTCACTAGGAAGACCGTCTATTTATCTTTGTGTAAATTTACAGAAATATTAATAATGTTCTTAAAATTTTTAACCACAAATATTTTGTTTCGTTCTTTTTTTTACCATATCGTTTTGGACAATAATTGTTTCGAAATATCCGTTCACTACCATAATTTTATTATAAAAGAAGACCGATATAAGTATAAAAATTCCAACTTCACATATTGAAAAGTTCATCGAGAAAAAACGTGTACATTTCAAAATACGGAGTTGAGGGAGACGTATCCATTTATATGTTTTAGAAACCCGAAATTTTTTTTCAGTATAGGTTGAGACTTACTTTTTCTTTCTTTTTTTGGTTGGACAAAGTCATCCGTCTGTCCTCGTTAGAACTTACGTCTCTCATTTTAGTTTACTGTCAGAGATTGAGTCTGATGAAAACAAAAGCAAAAATGTGGGGCGGAAACAGAATGTAGGTCCTCCCGAAAGGCCTTTACATTAGAACACTCGTGAACTAGAAGATAAATACATATTGGCAGGACACTTCAGTATAGGTTCAAGAATTCATAGGAACCAATATTTGAACTTTCTTAAGTTAGAACAAAGTTTTCGATGTCTGGAAAGGTTCAAAGGTGAATTGACTTCCCTTACCCTTGTACAGACGTCGACTCCATGACTGACGGTTTGGTTCTCTTAAGTGGTCTCGTGGAGTTCCGTCGATTATTCATGAACATCCATCATAGATCTGTTTATGACAGATTTTAATAAAATAGATCCTTTCTTTTGTTTTTACTAACATTAATTCTGTTAATAGAAAAACTTCTGATTTAATAGTTTTTATTTAAGACTCATTAATCATCTTAAATTTAAAAATATGGTCTAGTAAAATATAAAATAATTATGAATTTGACACTCTGAGAGGAACCGAAGTGACTCGAGGAGGAGACAGGAACTGGGGTCTCATACGGAAAGGGGTACTGAAATTTAAGAACACGGAAGAACATTAGAAGTAACTGGTCGGTGTTTGAAAAGTGTAGGAAGACGGACCCTTCGGATAGAGTCGACAGAGGGCGAGGGGGGTAAAGGTTTGTTTACTTTCAATCTCTTTCTTTACGTACGTCTAAATTGTGATCATCTGACTGGACCTGAGAGGAGTGTAAACGTATTGTCAAGGGAATAAATGAAAGAGTCTCCTCTGATCCGAATCTTCAATAAAGTCTGGGTAAGGAAAAAAAGAGATTCGTCAACTAGATTATAAGGACAACTAAGTGTCTTTTCTTCGAGATCCAGTGACTCCAGAAGTGGAAGTCTGTCACATACAGACTCCCATGTCGGTCTAAGAGGAGGAACAATAGATGGTCAGAAACTCCTTCTCAATAAACGTACGTCGATTTGGTAGATTGGTTCTTTTTTTTATGGATCTAAACGTCACAAACGGTAAGAAGTACCACATTTATGAGGGTGGTACCGGTCAAAGTCGATGGTTACACTTAAGTGACTCCCGTTGAAACGGTTCTCTACTCATAAAAGTCGGAAAGAATCCTCCGAGATCGTGTTAAGAAGTTTCCTCCGTAGAGAAGAGGAATGGTAACGACTAGTAATGAGACTAGAGAATGCTTCCTATGACGAGAATTATAATAGGGACGGGAGAGATCCCCGAAGGGTCCACCGAGACAACATTGGTGCGTAAGGCCCTTTGTTTGAGTGAGTCTTCCTGTTACGTCTATCACCTCACGTCAAATAATATGGCCACCCGGGTTCCGTCTCAGAGGAGAATCGGTTCCTTGGGATGGTCCTAAACACTTTTAGAAAATATGGGGTACACATGTACAGGTTTGGATGGTGGGGTTTAAGGAACTCTGAATGTATTTGGTTCCTTTTATGTTAGGGGTTTTGGGGTAGTAAGTACACGATACACGAATACACGAGTTTGTCAGTTTGTTAATCGGTTATTAGTTATTTGGACTCCAATGTGGGGTTATCTATGTCTTTTTAAATACCGGACAGACCTCCTTCCCCACTAATCACATACAAAAGAGAAACCACTACTCATTGGATCTATACTAGAAGTTTCAAGAGGACAGACCTCCCCCAGAATAGGAAGACAACACAAAAGTATCCGTGATTTGTGTCTCAAGTCTTAGGTGACCTTTCCACCGGTTCGTACTAGTCGTACTTGTCCGGATTCTACCTCAGGTCCGGGATACTTAAGGAAGAAGTCGAGTCACCATTTCTTAGTCGGAGGGTTACGTCCTCTACGTCCTTCGTGTCCAAGCTAGGGACTCGTCCCTTCTAGGGGACCCCATCCTTTACCGTTGGGTGAGGTCTTAACAACAGATCCTTTAGGGTACTCGTCTCCTCGGATTCATGTCCCTCAGTGTTTTCTCAGTCTGCGTTGACTCGTATGTACGTGTGGGAGAGATCTGAGAGACCAGAAAACGAAAGAGAATGGAAAATAAGAAAAAAAAGAATACATAAAACCCCGGTCCACCTTCGTTTGTTCGTTGAAGGTGATTTAAGAATCTTACTAGATGTTCAAGGGTGTTCCAGACGGAGGTAGGGAGTAATGAAGAGACTGAATAAAGGAAAATGAGTGGGGAAACGAACGAATAAGACGGCGTGGTCGGAGGTACGACAAAACTTTACATGGTCCGTGTAAGGAAGAATCCCGAAAACATAACCGAGGAGATAGACGGACCTTACACGAAAGAAAATTATAGGTGTTCCAAGTGAGGGAGTACAGAAAGTTCAGAAACAGGTTAGTGGTGGAGGAGTAACTCCGTTGGAGACTGATAAGATAAATTTTATGACAGTGTTTTGTTTACTTGTTTGTAATTTGTTTTGTCTTTGTCAATATCTATGTTTGTTTTTTGTCTACAAACGGTCTACCCTCCTCCTTCTACCCCCTTTCTTTATCCACTCCCTCTAATTCTCTAATGTTTGAGAATTCTTCCTTAATGTTTGAAGATCAACGTTTTATTTACTTAGTACCCCTACTTTACATGTCACATTCCTCATATCAGTTATTGATTCATTAAAAACATACCACTGTATAGTATTGATCCAAATAGTATCACCAGTGAAATTTTACATATCTTTATAGGTTAGTGATACAGTATAATACCCTTGATTATATTTCAGTATCCAGTTAACATGAAACTTTTGTTTGTTGGTAAATTTTTTTCTCTAGTCTATACACCAATAGTGTCCGTCCACACCCACACACGTACGAGTCAGTGTGGGTTGAGAAATTATAGGTATGATGTATAACTTAATTACAAAATATACTAACTCCCCCCCTCGCAACTGGCACGACGTACCGAACACCCTAGAACCAAGGGAGTGGTACCTAGTTTGGGTACTGACGATGTGACCTTCACACCTCAGAATTGGTGACCTAGTGGTCTCTTCAGGACATATACTGAAAAATGAATCGTAAAAACGAATTCACAATACGGTTTGAGGGATATTTACTGTAAAAATACAATACGGTTTGACGGATATTTACTGTAAAAATCATCGATTTATTATAAAACAACACACCTAATAGTATTAAACGGAATGACAAGTTGATAATATTCTAACAAAAGATCACAAAACGATAATGTTTATTACAATTTCTCTCATAGAAACATCTACATCATCCTTTACCATGAATTAGACTAGAAGGACTCCCTAAAATTTCTTACCCTGATTGGTACAGATTGATAGTGAAAAGAACAATGTGCTTTCTATCGTAAGGTATCTTATTAGAATCTCAAGAAAGTTTAGTAACGAATCTGACAAAAGAATAAAAAAATTCTTCCCAAGGTAATATACCTATGTAGGTATATTAACAGAAGACAACTACCTATAACTAAATACGGGCTAAGAAAGGAGAGAGTCAAGTAAGTACGTACGATTCAGTGAAGTCAGTACAGACTGAGAAACACTTGGATACTTGACATCGGGTGGTCCGAGAAGACAGGTACCCTGAGAGGTCCGTTCTTATGACCTCACCCGCCGGTACGGGAAGAGATCCCCTAGAAGGGCTGGGTCCCTAACTTTGAGGTAGAGAATATAGAGGACGTAACCGTCCGTCTAAGAAATGGTGATCGTTGTGGATCCTTCAAGTCCTCGTCGATATAGACATCCTATTTAGAGTCTTCAACTTATCCACCTAATTTCTGATTCACTTAGACATTAAAACTACCTACAACGGTTTAACACGAAGTATCCCTACCATAATGAAACATGAGAGTGGTTATTACATACTTTCATAGATAAAGGGATCTCGTAACGGTCAACTTACAGAACAAGGTGATGGTAAAACGACAGAATTTTTTGAACATTAAGTCAAGGTCAAGTCGTGGTAAGGGGAAGGGAACGGTCGACATACACTCTATAAAAAGGATTTAACAACCAAAAAAACAAACAAACAAACGAACGAGATCAGAACAAAGAAACAACAATAACAAATCAACGATTTAGCACAGGCTGATAAACACCGGGGTACTTGGTATCAGGTGGTTTGAGGAGATAGATACCTCACCCAACGGTAAAAGAGGAGGTCCACTAGAAGGACTGGGTCCCTAGCTTGAACACAGAAGACGTAACTGTCCTTCTAAGAAATGACGACTCGGTGGTCAAGTCAAGTCAAGTCAGCGAGTCAGCACAGACTGAGACGTTGGGGTACTTAGCGTCGTGCGGTCCGGAGGGACAGGTAGTGGTAGAGGGTCTCAAGTGAGTCTGAGTGCAGGTAGCTTAGTCACTACGGTAGGTCGGTAGAGTAGGAGACAGCAGGGGAAGAGGAGGACGGGGGTTAGGGAGGGTCGTAGTCTCAGAAAATTTACTCAGTTGAGAAGTGTACTCCACCGGTCTCATGACCTCGAAGTCGAAATCGTAGTAAGGAAGGTTTCTTTAGGGTCCCAACTAGAGGAAGTCTTACCTGACCAACCTAGAGGAACGTCAGGTTCCCTGAGAGTTCTCAGAAGAGATTGTGGTGTCAAGTTTTCGTAGTTAAGAAGCCGTGAGTCGAAAGAAGTGTCAGGTCGAGAGCGTAGGTATGTACTGGTGACCTGATCTGCCTGGAAACAACCGGTGGTCCCTTCGGGTTAAAACAAAGAATGACATGTCGTCAAATTATGTCTAGTCGGTTAGTCAGAGAAAATTAAATTAAATAAAAAAGAAAAACCGGTGTGTGTTCCTAACTTGGACCCGGTAACCGTCACTCTAGTATCTAAGGATCGGTGACTTCGTGTTCTGTTAAGGATACAAATAATAAAAACTCCAAATTTTAAAGAAAAGGTAAGTCTTTAAAGTATCTATGATTTAATAAAAAAGAAGATCAAGAAAATACAGAATTAAGAAATTAAAAAATTTTTAAAGTTAAGACTAGATAAACCTGGACTAAAACTAAGTTGATATAAAACGTCGTCACTGTCGTACATTGTAAATATCTTATGAAAAATCTACATTTGGAAGGATCTCCTTCTTATTCACTTAAAGTTTCCAACAAAGGGGATAATTGTCATCGTGTATATTAGGTTCCCTTGTGTACTCTAAAAGAAAAAAAAGGAATTACTTCACTTTTAACGAGTAAGTACAGGCTGAGAAAACACTGGGGTACCTGATATGTCAGGTACCGTAAGAGGTCCGATCTTATGACCTCACCCATCGGAAAGGGAAGAGGTCCCCTAGAAGGGTTGGGTCCCTAACTTGGGTTCAGAGGGTGTAACGTCCGACTCAGAAATGGTCGATTCGGTGTTCCCTTCGGGTGAAAAAAAGGGGAATTGACATACTATTTGTAAAAAAAATTGTTCACCTTTAAAGTAACATTTTATAATCAATTGTGTATTAACAAAAATTTTAGACGGACGTTACACCCTCTGGGACTTCTTCCTTTACCGATGGGTGAGGTCATAAGAAGGGACCTCTTAAGGTACCTGTCTCCTCGGACCACCCGATGCTAGGTGGTTACGTGTTACTCAGTCTGTGCTGAATCACTAAGTGAGAAAGTGAAAAGTAATCATAATTACCATTCTGGTTTACTTCAAATACATAAAGTGTAGTCTTCAAGTTATAACCATCTTTATTGGAACTACGAAACATTTACTGATTAACATGAAGTATAATATAATAACAAATATAGTGAAAGGAATACCAACGTCTGGTATAGGTATGAGTTGTCAACACAAAAAGAGGTGGACAGTATAAAGGAACACAATATCTTACTAAAACAAACTATCAGTACACCAACATTCTTAGACACTTTAATTTTGAGTCGTTTATAGTCCTTTTACAGGGAAAGTCGGATTGAATTAGGACCGTGAACTTGTCAGAACTTTATGGTGTGTCAGACCTAATTTTTGTTTTAATAAAATAGACACGGTAGACAAAAGTGAGTACTTCCGGACACTGTGTCGTCTATTTATAAATTTACGAAAGACTAGATAAGTCTAAAGGAAATTATATAAATTAAACACTGTAAACCATAGGACAGGTAATTAATTTTATTGTACTCTTGTTTTTGAGAAATCTTCTTCCTGTAAAGTCGTCGACATGGACGGTTTAATACGATCATCGATTCTACTCTACTATATAAACACTCTCCCAAAAGGGTAAAAGACTTTGTAGTTCCAATTTAGTTTTATAAAGTTTTAAATGTCGAATACATAAGTAGGAATGAAGGAGATAAATTACTGGGGTTTTTTCCTCTCGGTTAAATCTTCAAAGTGAAAAAATCTTAGACTTAACAAAAGGTATAATCTAATCCGTTTCGTCTTAACTTCTTGAGAAAAGGATCAAAGAACTCAAAGTAGTTTTAAATGGATTATAGACTTTATACAACTCATGAATTTCAACACGGTTGTTAAAAAGTACTATTTTTCTCGTCCTGTTCTTTAGGATAACCCTTTATAATCTCTTTTTTATACCTTAATCTTTTCCTCACGAAAGTCAATCCCAAATTCCCTCAATATCTCTTCTGAAATGAAAACTTCCTAATTCTAGGTACTTAGGAATTTTCTACATGTGTTTCACCAAAACTAATGGTCCTATTTCACCTGTTTCTTTTCTAGAGATTACTTTACTTGGGGTTCAGCATGGTAATACAGGATTAGACTAAATATTTGCATGTGGGTGGTTCCTCTGTCACACAATATACCTCGTTCACCGGCCTGAGAAGTAAGAATCTTGGAGTTCAGAAGGATGTTCATTTTGGATTTTTTGACGTTCACCTTTTTATAGGTCAACTTTTTAATTTTTATTCGGAAAGACCTTTTCTAAGAAAACAGATATTAAAGATCTTTTTTAGTTTCGTACTAACGTATTGTAACATCTTGGTCTCAGTTAGTTCCCATTTTTTTAAGGGAGACGAGTCGTAAAAGTCTATTCTTTAAATGTAATTATAGGTGTAACTTTAAATTCAAAATAGTAGATGACAAACTTAGTAGGATTACAAAAAACCCAACTAGGAGTCTTAACACCTTAAGTAAAAGAGACACAATCGTGGACATTTTTAGTCTTCCTGTGTGAAAACATTTTTATTGATTTGTGTTAAACCTTTCAGTTTGTACCAAGTTATTTACTCCTATCAGTTCACCTGACTTGTAGTTCTCATATTGTAGACTCTAAAAATTTTGAATTAAAACTCTATACACTCACCCCTCTAGAAAAAAGTGATTTTAGACCTTCTACATCGTCGACTATGTAGAAAGAATATTTCTCAGGAAAGTCTTGACTAACTTTTTTTTTTTATCAAAGGTAATTTAAACTTCTTTGGGTTTAATCTCGAAACCAAAATTTTGTTAATATAAATTGAAATTGGCATAAAATGAAATGTACATATTAAGTGTTATATCTTATTAACTCCCTTTATCTTACCATTCGAGAACCAAAGTAACTAAATTTTAAAAAATTCGAAGATTCTAAGGATTAAGACGGAGAATAGACTAGAATAAAACTCCACTAGTAACGTAAAGATTTTGAAGTCGACTGTGATTACTATCCATGGACTAAATTCTTTGGTAGTGTACTCTATTCACTTTTGGACCAAACCCGTTTCAAAATTTTTGAGATCCCCTCAAGGTAAAGACCACACCACCTAATTCATGGATTCTAACTGGAAGAGTGTCTATTGTTGATTTTTTGATGTTTTTTATTGATGGACTTCTCGGACATCTCACTGGTTTCTGTCCGACCAAAACATCGTCTCAGTCTTAAATCTTCTACTCTACCCGGGTTCCAGAGTAAAATTCTTAAACCGGATTCCTGAGTTACACCACACTCTTACGACTTTGAAGAGATCTATTACGTCCAGAAACACAGGATTCCTTGATCTCCTATCATTCCGTCGGTAACGAGGGTCTTTTTACTATCTCATCCCACTCTAAGGTCCTTTCCTCTTTGGCCTCTTTCTCTCGAGACAGAGGACACATTCGAAACGGGTTCAGAGACCGAATGAGTACTTAGTTTCATTAAGTGTTTCGTCTGAGTTTCGTGGAACGTCGATTTAGTTTCTCGATTTCACTTTACACCGGAGAGTAAGTGGAATTGACTCTGTCTGAGACGTCAAACTGAGATGGATTCAATTAACGGAGAATTTTGTTATTGTAATTGGCAGAAGTCTCTCTCTCTTGTCTTAGGTCTCAGAAGTTTTGTTTCCTTAATAATACAGGTCTTATGTCACCTTTTAATAAGTAATTTACTTCTTCGTCCTTTTGTGAAAGTCCCGTGGTTGGAACGAAGTAGGGATAAGGGTAAAGGAGGAGAGGTGTAACAAAACTTTATTTAGGGTCCATAGTATAATACAGAGAGTGCTTGTAAAGTCACACGTAGAGTTATTCTCGAGAAAATTTTTACATTGGTGTTACAGTAATCGTGTGGATTTTAATGAATCATAGCAATGTATAGGTCATTCATAAGTTCAAAGATTAACAAACATCTACCTAATTACGAAAAGTCAAACAAATTGACTTTGTCTGAGTGGGAGTAGGTTGAGGTACCGATCCCTTCAATTCAGAAAGAGTCAGTGACCAACTCCTCATTTATAGTACTCAAAACCATGACAACAGGTATCTAGTCTCTTATACTCTAGATTTGTCCTCCTTTAAGCGATCTTCTTCAAGTATTAGAAAGGTCGTACGACTACAAACTTTACCATACTTACCCTCTCGGTAGTGGAACAGAATTCCCGACGTCAAGAAAGTACCGAAGAAACTGAAGACCAATAAATGTACGTCGTCAAGAGTGACTTTTTCAGGTAAGAACCGGATTCAATCAGTTAAAAGAACTCACTATATGTCAAAACATGTATTCGTAAAGAAACAAACTACTAGTTCCCGAAAGAAGGATACACAAACAAAAACGGTCTCCATTTGAAACTTTCTAATCTTGGAAATCACACTTTACAGTCTGATTTTTAAAGAGAATACTACATAAGAAAAGTAACAGAGAGACTAAAATCCTCGACCCTTAGGTTTCACGTTTTAACGTTAACAATACCCTTCTTAATTGTCATTGAGACTTTGGTCCATTATTTTGTTATCCCTAACTCTTTAGATACTCCTTATTCTCAGTCAGAAAAAAACATGAGTGAATTAACTGAATTTTAAGTGATAAATCCGGGTATTTAATATTATTATATTTCATATAGTACTATAATTTTCAGTATATAGACAACAAAGTGTTAATAAAACGATTTCTATATAAATCTTTTGTAAAATCCTTCACAACCATATGTAAGAAGTGACACTTTAAAGGACAAAATTTTTCACAACGACTTAAGAGTTTCGACAAACCTAGGTTAATATTCTATATATTTGAAAAAGTTTTGACAGACATTCATTAATTGACTAATCTATAAATCTAGGTTCCGTTATTAGAACTTTACAAATTATATAATTTATAGTCAAGGGTCAATGGTAAGACTCGTTCCTCTTCGGAGTTAATTTATT
The DNA here is from genome assembly GCA_006410555.1 of Capra ibex. Lineage (NCBI taxonomy): Eukaryota > Metazoa > Chordata > Mammalia > Artiodactyla > Bovidae > Capra > Capra ibex. The sequence goes on from SJYO01020080.1 coordinate 114,641,120, forward strand.
GAAAGTGTATAAAAGTTTAGTAATAACAAGGTCTAGTGTCGGGCATAGACTTACATGAATTACTAAAAATATGTTAAGGATAAGGTCTGTAGTAATGAATGTACTAATGTACTATCGTTGTTACTTTTCTACTGTCAACTCAGAGGTGGATTGTAAACAAAATAAAAAGGTGAATCGTTTGAAGGATTGTAGATGAAAAGAAAACTGGTCTGTGTTTGTTGTGTCGTACTAAGAACAAGGGTAGTTGTGTGGACCTCATCTTTATTTTTCCGGGAACTGTCAAAAACCGATGGACCCATTCACAAGTTAGTTAAACAGACACATAAACGTTCATCCTTTGGATCTTATACGTCATTGAGACTTCCTTTATCTATTGTAAAATCACGTACTCTACCTAAGAATCTTTAGGAAACTGGGAATCATATTTAATGGTCACCTCAAGTCTTATCTTGTTTACTTTTCTCTCCACCACGTCGTAAGATGGTGTAAAACAGACGAAACCCCTTTCCCGTTTGACCGTAAATTCCGTATCGTTGAGACACACGGTCAGAAGAAAAGTAGTAGGTCCTCCTTCCCAATTACTTTATCTACACTTTTTAATTCATTGAGTGTCATTATAAGTAAAAATTGAAAGAATTAGTTGGATGTTCTCAAGTATTCGTTTTCCAAAACTAACTAAACTTACGTCTTGAAAAGGAAGGAAGACAGGAACCAACCTTACAGATTCTTCGTTCCTATGAAAACGAGTCAGAGTACAAGTGACAAAGGAACGACGAGTCCAAAGAGTGAGACGTTCATAAACAACTCATGAGTTGGGTGACGTCATACGAACGGACCTCTTAGGGTACCTGTTTCCTCGGACCGTCCGATGTCAGGTATACCAGCGTTTCTCAGTCTATACTGACTTTGCTGAATTGTACGTGCGTGTGTGTGTTCGTGACAATGTCCACGAGTCTTATGTTATCACTTGTGTCATTTGATTCTAGAGACGGGAACACCTCGAATGAACGACCCCCTGTCTGTCTCCTATTTATGTCTATACATTTATTCGATCCATCGACAGTCGTTTACTATTTACAATAATTTTTCAAATGACTTGAATTCCAAAACACCACTGGGACCGAAAGAGAAATAACAATTTACATTGATTACGTTTATAAGTTCTCTACCTAACGAAAAATATCCGACGTCGATCTTTTACATGGGTGCCCAATTCACCAACCCAACATCTTGTTATCGGATTTTCTGGTACTTTTACCCAAATATTACAACCAACCGATAATTATGGGTGGTAACATCTCGGATACAAAGTTTAAAGTCATACTGACAAAGTGGTCATAGAGAGGTTGAGAGACACGGTTCCGGTTTTCTTTATCACACCTGTCTCAACTAATAATTACAGACAAGACTGTCCTTTTCCCACCCCTCAATTGACCTCTAATAGAGGTCTTGAACCGCTCCTCCTTCCTACTACATTTCTGTTTCACACCTACACAAGGGTCAGAGACAGTGTACGGTCGTAAAAGTTCTCCGTTTGTTCGGATCTGACCTTCGTTTATATGAACGTCCAGGTCGGAACCGAAACAGAGATTACGATTTGGACGAGACAAGGAAGCTCGTCCAAGAAATGTAGAAGTCCGTAACCAAAGGTGTCACTATTTTTTCTTAATATATTAAGTGAACGTTTAAAACTTGGTGACCTTGGAAGAAAAAAAAAGGGGTTCGTTTTAAAAGAAGTCTTCGGACATATAATTTTTAAAGTTTCTTCTTCGTTATTATTTTGTTATTATTCTACTAGATTAAACTCGATACCTCGGTAGAAGGAAAAGTGTCGAGATGTTAGAGTCTCTTAGGTAAGTTTTGGAGACCTACTTTACTATAGATTTTAAAGAATTTGTCAACTATTCAAAAAACCCGACGTGTCGTGACCCCCAAGTCCCGAGTCTAGATGGATGTTTACAGACTGTATACTCCGGAAATTTAAGGTGACAGAAACTCTTAGCATAAAGTCATCTAATTAATAGAGACTGATGGAAAAACAGTGGAGTAAAACAAGAGATTTGAGAGTAAGAGATAAAATATCTATTAAAGGTACCTCCTGTAAAACTCTAGGTAAAGTTAGTTCACGCTCAAGGACGGTGGTTAAATTATGATCCACTCTATTTAACTTGTTTACTAAGGGATCATTAAATTTTTTATATAAAAGTCCAGATTTAGACTTTTTCTACACTTCAGATGGTATTAAATCTATGAAAGGAAGAACAAATGAGGTAAATATTCCCTTTTAATAAAGGAAACCATTATTATTGTTATTATTCCAAAATAAATTCATAAACTGTACCATAGTGTAGATAACCTTTGTATCGATTTATGTTTTTGATATGTTAAGTCTCGTTGTATGAAAAAGGATTTTGTACTAGCAGTTCGGAGATGAACAAAATTATTTTAGAGTCATCAAAGACTTGTGACACAAAGAACTTACTGAGGTAGGAGAACGAACAACCTTAGGATGGGTTGGAAGTCCCTTGTAGAAACTACGATGGAGAAAGTTCTTCCAAGAACATAAGGAATAGAGTAGGTAAGCTATTCGGGGACTAGGACGGTCCGGGAGTCCAATGGTACTACTTGTCTGTGGAAAGGGAGGATACGGAAAGAACGGGAAGAGGTATAGGGAATAGGGATCGTAGGAACGGGGAGAAGATCAAAGATTTGAGTCCTGACAAAGAATACACGGAACCATTGGTAACGTTGTGATTGTTTTTTTGAATACGTCTCATCCATGACTTCTCTATCAAAAACTTACACTAGGTTCAAAAATTACTACCACCAAATGTAAGATACATAATCTTTAGTTTCAAGGTATTTACATATCACTTGAAATAATGTCTTGAATGAAAAAAGGATGACCTTACGGTAAAAATAACTCCTCTCAAGTAATAAAAGAGTCCTAGACACATTTATTGTTTTCTTTATCCGACACCAGTACAAGAGGAAAGAAAAAGTGTCCACTTCCATCCCCTAAACTTTAACGGGTTCCGGCCGAACCTGGACCGTCTTAGGTGGTGACATACTCTTGTTATCCAAACCGACTTGCACGAAATGTCTAGTACACACTTGCTCGTTTGGTTTCCCACCGGAAATTCTTCTTTGAAATAAGTGTACATTCTTATTAATGAATAAACTTAAATAACATCGGGTTACGTGATATGATTGGAACTTGGTTTTATTGTAATAAACCAGTCTTTCTCTAAAGGAGACGTATTTGTTCCACTAAGAAAAGGTGTTTTATATAAATAAACATCAGACATGAATTTACATCAGACTACTACACCTACCTGGATCTCTGACAGTATGTCTCAATTCAGTCTTTCTCTTTTTGTTTATAGTATAAGGTGTATACTAAGGTGAATATACATTTTAATCTTTTACTATGTCCACTTGAATAAACGTTTCGTCTTTATCTCTGTGTCTCCATCTCTTGTTTGTACCTATGGTTCCGCCCTGTCCCGTCCTACTTATCCTCCCAACCCTAATTGTATATATGTGATGATACATATTTTATCTATTGATTACTCTTGGAAGACATATCGTGTTCCCTGGGTTACGAGACACCACTGGATTTGTCCTTCCTTTTGGGTTTTTTCTCCCCTATATATATATATATGTACATCGACTAAGTGAAACCATGTTGTCTTTGATTATGTTGTAACATTTCGTTGATATAAGGTTATTTTTAATTACTTTTTAGGACTCTAAGTTCGATACACACTTATATATATATATATATATCCGACTACTCTCTATCAATAGAAACACGTTATAAATTATTAAGGAATTCACGAAGTTGTGGAGTCGTGTGTTTCACAGCTATTAAACAAGTTGAAAGAGGCCAAGAGCAAGAGATCTCTTGAAGTATCTCATCGGGAGAGACACCTGTACTCTCCCGACAAAATTCCTTCTTACTTCGGAATAAGAGACCGAGACACCTCCTTAATTCTGTCTATTCACCTCTCTATATCCTTTTATCGGGTTTTGAGTCACTTTCTTTTCTCTAGATTTTTACCTTTCCTGACGAAATATTTCTTCACTCGAGGGACAGTGACCTCTTAACGTTCATCTTTACCCTGGTCGTAATCGACCCCACAAGTACTATAAAACTTAAAAATGGAGATTCAATACATGATGACTCGGATAACAAATGTTTCTTGTTATGAATGTAGGTCCGTGATATTAGGTTTAATCTTTTATAAATAGTTCTCCCTTTTCTACGATGGTATAGTCTAAAGGAACAAATGTTCTTTATAAGTTTCCTCGAAATTCGACTTTACCTTTCGAAGAATTCTCGTTACTCTATCGGTTTAGTAGGGGGATTTTCGGGAAGATTCTTCCATTCTTTTTAATAATAATTTATAAATTATGATTTCTAACGATTGTACATGACAATCCAGTTTGAACATCACCATTTAACATAGGTACAAACGACCTGTATATATAAAATCATGTAAAATATTCTAACAGAGTTGACATGAAATGTTCCTCAATATTTCAAGTAAACACTATTGGAATATTTATAAAATGTCATATAAAAATGGCACTTAACGAAAGAAAAAATACTTTATAATAAATCGTTTAGATACTTAATCAATTTTGTAACAAGAATACTTTTTTATATCGCACGAAATACCGTGTATGGACCCTTATTAAACATCTTTTGGGAAAATCATTTGTCACTCCCGTTCACAAGTTGACAACTTACCCGTGAGGACCTCCATTTTACTACATTTTCAAACTCCGATATTTATGTTGAGGTGCTACGACGACCTCATTCTCGATTTCTCAACAAGTACCGTAGTTTACAGTGAAGCACTTGTAAAGAGAAGAGTTTAAACGGTGGGTTTGGGGCTCTCCCCACGTTCCTCCTTGTCTTTCCAAATGGATGTCCGTAGAACTTGTGCGTTTTCGTGAGAGTTCACGACGAAAGTACTGTCTACAAAATTATGACACGATTTCTCTTTAAAGAAAAGGTGAAACATTTGAATTACACCGTTCGTATTGTTCGGACCCGAAAAGTTTTTATACGGAGGGAAGAGACTTTTGGAGAACGTAAACCGTATTTCCTTTACTAGACCGTTCTCGATTTCTCTACACACTTGTCCAGTTTATTTTTAGACCCGAGCGAAAAAAAGGGAAAAAATTAAACAGTTTCATTGTAAGGTGAAGGGACTTAAACCTCTAGGAAAGGTCGACGGAAGATTAAATAAGGTCCGTGATTTCGTTTTTCAAGAAATAGTTTCAAGAGAGGATCATTTATTTAAACCGTGGAAGAATCTCGTGGGTAAATTAAGAAGAATCTAGTAGATAGTCTCTATCTTCGTTCCAGACTACGACATTTCTCGTTATAACGTATCCTTGGACCTTACAGCCCAGGTACTTAGTTCCGTTTAACTTCACCAGTTTGTTCTCTACCGTTCTCACTTACAGCTGTAAGATCCTTAGTCACTTGATTTTACATGACCTTACCCACTTAAATTGAGTCTTCTGGTAATATAGATGATGACGCCTGTCCTTAGGGAATCTTCTTTACCTCATCGGTAGTACCAGTTGTTTTCTCAGGCTTTACGTCATGAACCTACGTTAGAGTTTTTGTTGTCTTACTAGAGACAAGCAAAGGTTCCGTTTGGCAAGTCATAGTGTCATTAGGTTCAGACACGGGGTTGGTCATTACGACTTGTTGGAATTCGACTTGCCAAGATACTTCTGGATGTTCTGGAAAATCTTGATTGTGGGGGGTTTTTACAGGAAAAATAATATCCCCTGACCTTACGTCTTCATCCTTTAGTTCTTTGTGGACCTCATTGTCCGTTTAAACCGGAACCTTATACCTTACTTCGTCCCGTTTCTGATTATCTCAAAAGGGTTCTTTTACGTGACCAGTATCGTTTGTGGGAGAAGGTTGTTGTGTTCTCTTCTGAGATGTGTACCTGTAGTGGTCTACCAGTTGTGGCTTTAGTCTAACTAATATAAGAAACGTCGGTTTCTACCTCTTCGAGATATGTCAGTTATTTTTGTTCTGTCCCTCGAATGACACCGAGTCTAGTACTCGAGGATTAACGGTTTAAGTCTGAATTTAACTTCTTCCATCCTTTTTGGTGATCTGGTAAGTCCATACTGGATTTAGTTTAGGGAATACTAATATGTCACCTTCACTGTTTATCTAAATTCCCTGATCTAGACTATTCTCACGGACTACGTGATACCTGCCTCCAAGCACTGTAACATGTCCTGTGTCCCTAGCTCTGGTAAGGGTACTTTTCTTTATGTTTTTTCGTTTTACCGACAGACCCCTCCGGAATGTTTATCGACACTTTTCTTCTCTCCACTTTTCGTTTCCTCTTTTCCTTTTTATATTCGTAGACTTACGTCTCAAGGTTTCTTCTCGTTCTTCTCTATTCTTTCGGAAGGAGTCGCTAGTTACATTTCTTTATCTCCTTTTCTTGTCTTACCCTTTCTGATCTCTAGAGAAGTTCTTTTAATTTCTATGGTTCCCTTGTAAAGTACGTTTCTACCCGAGCTATTTCCTGTCTTTACCATACCTGGATTGTCTTCGTTTTCTATGATTCTTCTCCACCGTTCTTATGTGTCTTCTTGACATGTTTTTTCTAGAAGTGTTGGGTCTATTAGTGTTACGACACTAGTGAGTGGATCTCGGTCTGTAGGACCTTACACTTCAGTTCACCCGGAATCTTTCGTAGTGATCCTTGTTTCGATCACCTCCACTACCTTAAGGTCAACTCGATAAAGTTTAGGACTTTCTACCACGACACTTTCACGACGTGAGTTATACGGTCGTTTAAACCTTTTGAGTCGTCACCGGTGTCCTGACCTTTTCCAGTCAAAAGTAAGGTTAGGGTTTCTTTCCGTTACGGTTTCTTACGAGTTTCACTTCACTTTAACGAATAAGCACAGGTTGAGAAATGTTGAGTACCTGACATCGGATGGTTCGAGGAGATAGGTACCCTAAGAGGTCCGTTCTTATGACCTCATCCAACGGTAAAGGAAGAGGTCCCCTAGAAGGGTTGGGTCCCTAGCTTGGGTCCAGAGGGTTTAACGTCCGTCTGTGAAATTGGAGACGTGGTGGTCTCTTCGGGAACGAGTTTGATGACGTGTTAACGTGAGTAGAGTGTGTGATCATTTCATTACGAGTTTTAAGACGTTCGGTCCGAAGTCGTTATGCACTTGGTACTTGAAGGTCTACAAGTTCGACCAAAAGCTTTTCCGTCTCCTTGGTCTCTAGTTTAACGTCTTTCACTTCTCCTTGATTTTTCGGAGAACTACTTTCACTTTCACCTCTCACTTTTTAAACCGTATTTCGAGTCGTAAGTCTTTTGTTAGTACCGTAGACCAGGGTAGTGAAGTACCCTTTATCTACTCCTTTGTCACCTTTGTCACAGTCTGAAATATAATCCCCGAGGTTTTAGTGACGTCTACCATTAACGTCGGTACTTTAATTTTCTGCGAATGAGGAACCTTCTTTTCAATACTGGTTGGATCTATCGTATAAGTTTTCGTCTCTGTAATGAAACGGTTGTTTCCAGGCAGGTCAGTTCCGATACCAAAAAGGTCACCAGTACATACCTACACTCTCAACCTGACACTTCTTTCGACTCGCGACTTCTTACCTACGAAAACTTGACACCACAACCTCTTCTGAGAACTCTCAGGGAACCTGACGTTCCTCTAGGTTGGTCAGGTAAGACTTCCTCTAGTCGGGACCCTAAAGAAACCTTCCTTACTACGATTTCGACTTTGAGGTCATGTAACCGGTGGAGTACGCTTCTCAACTGAGTGACCTTTTCAGACTACGACCCTCCCTAACCCCCGTCCTCCTCTTCCCCTACTGTCTCCTACTCTACCGACCTACCGTAGTGACTGAACTACCTGCACTCAGACTCACTTGAGGCCCTCAAGCACTACCTGTGCCTCCGCACGGTACAACTCTAAGTACCACAGCGTCTCAGTCTGTGCTGACTCGCTGACTTGACTTGACTTGACTCCCGGACATTTCTAGGTGGATCCTGGTGAAAGGAAATAAGATTTCGATTCTTCATTAACGCATACCACCAAACAAGTACTTCAATATTAGTGGATCAAACTAGTTAAGTCAAGTCAAGTCAGTGAGTCAGTACAGACTGAGAAACATTGGGATACCTGACGTCGTGTGGTCCGAGGGACAGTTAGTGGTGGAGGACTTCGAACGAGTTTGGGTACGGATAGCTCAGCCACTACGGTGGGTTGGTAGAGTCGAATAGAGTAGGGGAAGAGGAGGACGGAAGTCAGAAAGGATCGTAGTCCCAGAAAAGGTCACTCAGTCAAGAAGCGTAGTCCACCGGTTTCTTAACCTCAAAGTCGAAGACGTAGTCAAGAAGGTTACTTATAAGTCTTAACTAAAGAAACTCCTAACTGACCAACCTGGAGGTACGTCAGGTTCCCTGAGAGTTCTCAGAAGAGACTGTGGTGTCAAGTTTTCGTAGTCAAGAAACCGTGATCGAAAGCAATACCAGGTAGAGAGTGTAGTACGTACTGATGACCTTTTTGGTGTCGGAACTGATCTACCTGGAAACAACGGTTTCAGTTCAGACGAAAAATGATACGACAGATCCAACCAGTATCGCAAAGAAGGTTTCTCACAGAAAATTAAAGTACCGACGTCAGTGGTAGACGTCACTAAAACCTCGGGTTCTTTTATTTCAGAGAGTGACAAAGGTAACAAAGGGGTAGATAAACGGTCCTTCACTACCCTGGCCTACGGTACTAGAATCAAAAGACTTACAATTCGAAATTCGGTTGACAAAGTGAAAGGAGAAAGTGAAAGTAGTTCTCCCACAAATCAAGTCAAAGACGGTGTTCCCACCACAACAGGCGCATAGATTCCAATAACTATAAAGAGGGTCGTAAGAACTAAGGTAGACCACGAAGTAGGTCTGGCCGTAAAGCGTAATATATGAGACGTATATTCAATTTATGTGTCCCACTGTCATATGTCGGAACTGTATGAGGAAAGAGTAAAACCTTGGTCACACAACAATGGATCAACCTATCGGTAATTTTTTTCTGTGACTGACGACCTCAAAACAAACTGTAACAGTTAAGTCTCGAAACAAAGTTGTAGATCCTGTCACGGTCGGTTGTCTTTATTTATCCCATTCGGTCTTTACATTAAATTTTAAGAGACGACGACGACGACGATTCAACGAAGTCAGTATAGGCTGAGACACACTGGGGTATCTACCGTCGGGTGGTCCGAGGAGACAGGGACCATAAGAGATCCGTTCTTATGACTTCTACCAACGGTAAAGGAAGAGGCTTTTATAAGATCATCGATGTAAAAAATTTTCATTTTTCTTTGTCTACTTTAACTAAAATTATTACGTAAAATAAATTAGGTTATATAGACTTTACAATAGTAAAGTTGTACTTTAGTTATATTTTTATAATGATCACCAATAAAATGTAAGAAAATTTTTGACTAAGAAGATTTAATCTACATGTAAAGTGTGTACATATTATGTAGAACAAAGTCTGATTTGTATAAAGTGTAACGTATACTAATAACCGATGGTACAACTTGTAGTGACACTATCCCTTTGACTAGTTTTATAGGTGGTGACTTCGTTACATGACATCGTTTGTACAACAACAAGTCAACGGTTCAGTACAGGTCAAGAAACACTGTGGTACGTGACGTAGTACGGTCCGAAGGGAAAGGAAGTGATAGAGGGTCGCAAAGGAGTTTGGGTACAGGTGACTGAGTCACTACGGTAGGTTGACAATGTAGGACATAGCGGGGGTACAGGAGGACGGGAGTCATAAAGAGTCGTAGTTCCAGAAAAGGTCATGCAGCTGAGAAGGGTAGTCCACCGGTTTCATAACCTCGAAGACGTAGTCAGGAAGGTTACTTATAAGTCCTAACTAATGGAAATCCTAACTGACCAAACTAGAGGAACGACAGATTCCCCGAGACTCCTTAGAAGAGGTCATGTTAAACTTCCGTACTTAAGAAAAAGCAAGTCGGAAGAAATACCAGGTTGAGAGTGTAGATATGTACTGAAGACCTTTTTGGTATCAAAACTTAGATACCTATAAACAGTCGGTTCACTGTAGAGACGAAAAATTATACGACAGATCTAAACAGTATCGAAAAGAAGGTCTCTCGATCGTAGAAAATTAAAGTATCGACGGCAGTGGTAGGTGTCAATAAAACTTGGGGTCCTTTTATTTTAGACAGTGACAAAGGTGAAAAAGGGGAAGATAAACGATACTTTTGTACTCTGGCCTACGGTACTAGAATCAAAAAACTTACAACTCAAAATTCGACCGAAAAAGTCAGAGGAGAAAGTGGGAATAGTTCTCCAAGAAATCAAGGAAAAGTGAAAGACGGTAATCCACCATAGTAGACGTATCGACTCCAACAATTATAAAGTGGGTCGTTAGAACTTAGGTCGAACACGAAGTAGGTCGGGTCGTAAAGTGTACTACATGAAACGTATCTTCGTCTCACTGTTATATGTCGGAACTGTATGAGGAAAGGATTAATACTTGGTAAGACAAAAAGGTACAGGTCAAGATTGACGATGAAGAAATGGACGTATGTCCAAAGAGTCCTCCGTCCATTCCACCAGACCATAAGGGTAGGGAAAGTCTTTAAAAGTGTTAAACAACACTAGGTGTGTCAGTTTCCGAAAACGTATCAGTTATTTCGTCTAGAAAAAGAACTTAAGAGAATGAATAAGACACTAGGTTACTTACAACCTTCAAACTAGAGATCAAAGAGAAGGAAAAGATTTAGGTTGAACATGTAGATCTTCAAAAACCAAGTGTATGTAACTTCGGATCGAACTTCCTAAAACTTATATTGGAACAATCACATACTCAACTCGAGTTAACACACCATCAAACTTGTAAGAAATCGTAACGGGAAGAAACTCTAACCTTACTTTTGACTGGAAAAGGTCAGGACACTGGTAACGACTCAAAAAGTTTAAACGACCCTATAACTTACGTCGTGAAATTGTCGTAGTAGAAAGTCCTAATCTCTATCGAGTCGACCTTAAGGTAGTGGAGGTGATCGAAACAAGTATCATTACGTTTTTCTCAACAAGTTTCTCAACAAGTATTATAAGAGGATAATAGGATAACTACAGACGTATCAGAAGACACTATAGGGGATTTCCTATGTTTTAACAAACAAACACGGAAGGAAAGAAACAGACAGATCAATCTCCAGACAGTTTAAATAACGAGAAAAGTTTCTTATACATAATTGATAATTGTATATTTTAATATGTTATATTATTAACTATACTCAATTATAATTATTCTAGAAACAAAGTAAAAGAGAAAACAAAAGTCACAATAACTAAAGACGACAAATAGTATAGAAAAGAAAACGAAAAGAGTCTAATAAAACGAGACAAAAAGATCCAAGAACCATACCATCGAACCTAATATCTAAAATCTGAAAAGGTGAAAAGATCAGATACGTAAATCGTGACATTTAAAAGGAGAGTCATGACGAAATAAACATAGGGTGTTAAACACACATAACATAAAAGTACAAGTAAGGTAAGTCACATAAAAAGTTAAAGGGAACCTTAAAGAGAAACTATGTACCTTCACCCAGTGCTCTTACACAATGACTTAAAGGTTCACAAATCTCCAATAGAACGATAAAAACTAAGGTAACACCAGTGTTTTGTTTAAGACATAATAAAGTCAAGAAATTTTAAACAACTCCAACCGAAATATCTGATTCTATGCCAAATAGAATAATACACAGAATACCTATGAACTTTTCTTACATCTAAGACGAAAACAACCCACCTCACAAGACACTTATAGATGATCTAGGACAACCAACTACAATAACAACTCAAGAAGATATAGGAACGATCAAAAGATTAACAGGATAGTTACCAACTCTCTCCCCACAACTTCAGAAGTTCATCTTGATACCTAAACAAATGACAAGAAAAGTCAAGAAAGACAAAAAATAAATGTATAAGTCGTCAAGTCAATAAACTACGTATGTGTAAATCCTAACGATACTGAAGTATTCCTAAATGGGAAAATAGTAATATATTACTGAAAGAGACAGAGACACGAAACTGGAGGTTCATTAAGAGTCATGAAACTTCAGATGAAAATAGACCATAATTATATCGACCATAATTATATCCTTTCGTCCTCGAAAGGAAACTAATTACAAATGTACTATAAAAAAAAGTAAAAACCATCCAACAAAAGTTGGACGGCTATAGTAATATAAACTTCACTTAAAGAACTACTGTATATCAATCAACCCAGTGTAAAAAATCAAGTAACAGAAACATTATTCTAACTCCGATCACGAATTCCGACGGCAAAGTACAAACAAAAATCAAAGACCAAAAAAAAGGACGTAAGGTTAGTCAATTAAATTGTGAAAATCTTCAGGTGAAACGAAATAGATCTTACAAAGACTAACATAGAGAAACATTTGAGAAAATCTCCAACGAGACCCATAATATTATATCTATGTATACTATATATTATTATTATGTATATAATTATATACATACATATATAGAGTGATTAGATAACCATAGTAGTAAACTGGTCAAACTTACTTCTTTGAAATGAAGGGAAATTGGAGGTGGTAAAAATTATATTAACAAAATTTATAAAGGAGACACATGTACATCTTACTGTAGTGTATCATAATTTTATAAATGAAATTTGTAGTTTGTATCACATCTTTTAAGTTCTCTTTCTCTTTTTTGTTAAAGACATCGGTATAAAAAGAAAAGTACCAAATAAGGAAGGACTAAAAGGATCCAAAGGGAAATTGGGGAGACAAATCTTCCGAAAAAAATCGACAAGAATAAATCCCAGATATCCGTTCACAAGAGACAAAAGGAAATAGATTCTGACAGAACTAAAGAGGAGGAATTCCTCCCAGTGTTTTTCAGCCTGTGTTGACTCACTGACTTGTTGTTCCTATAGAAGTGACTCATATTCCAAGACACAACTGTTAAGAAAAGAGGGTCGTGAACTTTTTATAGGACGGTAAAGGAGGACCGTATACGTACATAAAAGTAAGAAGTGACCGACGAAAATTCTAAAACAGAAATCAAAAATCTTCAAATTAACACTACACAGAACCGTACCTAAAGAAACTAAATAATACGGAATCCAAATGAGTCGGAGAATTTAGATATTCAATACAGAGGACGGTTTAAACCCTTCAAAAGTCGGTAATAAAGAAAACTCATAAAAAAGTCAGAACGGGAGAAAGAGTAGAAGGATCTCTACAATCTATAATCTACAATCTATTTACAATCTATAAAACAATATTAAGTGTACAGGGATTACGATCAGAAACTTTCTTAAAAAACGAGAATAAAAGAGAGTCACCAGATCTAACTAGTTAAAGATAACTGGACAGAATGACAAGTAACCAAACAAGGAAACAGAGGAGGTAAAACGATTTGGTAGGTGACGGGTAAGTGACTCCAAAAATAAATTTAACAATATAAAAAGTCAATATTTTATAGGTAAACCAAGAAATAAAGAAGACAAAGTAATGATTATAAATTTAAAGAAATGACTCTGAAAGATAAAAGAGTAAACAAAGATGACACAAATGTAAATGATTAACTTCGTAAAAATAATATCAACGAAATTTCATAAACAGTCTTTAATATTGTAGAGACAGTGAAGTCACAAGTGTATTAGTAAGTAAAAGTCTGGAGGACCCAAAACTGTACTGTTTACTAAAAAATAATTTTGGATTTGTAAAAGTATTATATAAAACTCTGGAATAAATTTGAAAGATAAAATCGACCCAAATAGACCGTCATGAGTCAATCTCCTTTCCCAACGTGATGGAGACGGTCATCCATCTTCAAGTCCAAGGGCGAGGCGGATGTAACTATGGACTCCTCTGTCTACATAAGAATAGTGACTCACCAGGGGTGACTGTAGTATCTTACTTCTCTTGAACAAGGACCACAGTGAGGAATGAACCGTGACAGACTATGGTGGGACCTGCCCCACAACTCCATGGAGTAATGTCGTGAGTCTTACCACCTTCGGACACAACCGTACTCAACCCCACCCCGGTTACTAAAAAAAGACACCATAAACCGTATCTATCTCACCAATAAGAGGTTCAAAAGACAGAAAGATCGACGGGAAAGGGTCAGGAAGTCGATGTCTGTCATCTGAAAACAACTACGAGAAAAAGTAAACTAAAACCAGACACGAGTAACCGTAAAAGTTCAACGACCGAAGAAGTCGAGGTTCAGACCCTATATACTCTGTTTCTCTTTTAGGTCCCTTAAATTAGAGTACAAGAAAAAGACCAGGTTTTCAGGGAACGTCAGATGGAAGAAGAGAGATGGAAAGTCTCAGAACAATACGAACAAAATATCTGTCACGGGTAAAAACCAAACATGAAACAACTTCCTGATCCCCTTTCATGTAGATAAGGTAGAAGGATCTTTGTCTTCAGAAACCTTCGTACTCAAAGAATTAAACACGTCCATAAGAGATTTGATGACAGATTTCAAGAGACCCTTTCCGATTTGATCTCTTACCCCTGACCACGACTTCGAATTCATCTCAGAGGAAATGAGATCCAGACCTAGAACCCTTTGTGTGGGAGCCCGTACATACGGCTAGTATATTTAAATCGTTGAATCTACTTTACCTGGTTGAGGAGTTTTTGGGTGTTTGATGGTTTCGAGTGACTTATACTTTAACAACAACAACAAGTCAGTGAGTCAGCACAGGCTGACAAACACTGGGGTACCTGACGTCGTGCGGTTCGAAGGGACAGGAAGCGGTAGAGGGTCTCGAACGAGTTTGAGTACTGACAACTCAGCCACTACGGTAGGTTGTATAGTAAGAAACAGCAGGGGAAGAGGACGGAAGTTAGAAAGGGTCGTAGTCCCAGAAAAGATTACTCAACCGAGAAACGTAGTCCATCGGTTTCATAACCTCAAAGTCGAACTCGTAGTCAGGAAGACTTATAAGTCCTACCTAAAGGAACTCCTAACTGACTGACCTAGAGGAACGTCAGGTTCCCTAAGAGATCTCAGAAGAGGTTTTGGTGTCAAGTTTTCGTGGTTAAGAAATCACGAGTCGTAAGAAATACCAGGTCGAGAGTGTAGGTATGTACTGATGATCTTTTTGGTATCGAAACTAATATACCTGGAAACAACCGTTTTATTACAGAGATGAAAAATTATGTGGCAGATCCAAACACATTGAAAAGAAGGTTCCTTGTTTACAGAAAATTAAAGTACTGACGTCAGTGGTAGACGTCACTAAAACCTCGGGGGGTTTCATTTCAGAGTGACAAAGGTAACAAAGGGGTGGATAAATGGTACTTCACTACCCTGACCTACGGTGTTATAATCAAAGACTTACAACCTAAAAGTTGATTAAAAAAGTGAGAGGAGAAAGCGGAAGTAATTTTCTAAGACATCAAGGAGAAGTGAAAGACGGAATTCCCACCAAAGTAGACGTATAGACTCGAATAACTATAAAGAGGAACGTTAGAACTAAGGTCGAACACGAAGTAGGTCCGTCGTAAAGTAAACTACATGAGACGTATATTCAATTTATTCGTCCCACTGTTATTGTCGGAACTGTATGAGGAAAGGATTAAAACTTGGTTAGACAACAAGGTACAGACTAAGACTGACAACGAAGAACTGGACGTATGTCCAAAGAGTCTTCCATGTATTTCACCAGGTCATAAGGGTTGACAAATTCTTAAAAGGTGTCAAACAACACTAGGTGTGTCAGTTTCGGACATCGTATCAGTTACTTCGTCTTCATCTACAAAAAACTTTAAGAGAACGAAAAAGATACTAGGTTGTATACAACCGTTAAACTAGAGACCAAGGAGACGGAAAAGATTTAGGTCGAACTTGTAGATCTTCAAGAACCAAGTACATGACAACTTCTTATCGAACCTCTTAAAACTCATAGTGAAACGATCGTACACTCTACTCACGTTAACACGTCGTCAAACTTGTAAGAAACCGTAACGAAAAGAAACTCTAACCTTACTATTGACTGGAAAAAGTCAGGACACTGGTGACGACTCAAAAGGTTAAACGACCACATAACTCACGTCGTGAAAGTGTCGTAGTAGAAAACCCTAAACTTTATCGAGTTGACCTTAAGGTAGTGGAGGTGATCGAGATAAGTATCACTAAGAAGGATTCCTGATGAGTTGAAACGTGTGGTTCTACAGATCGAGATCCACTATCTAGTGTGGTAGTGCCAATATACGTAGTACTTCAAGAAAAAACATATCAAGACACATAAGAACGGTGGAGAAGAATTATAGAAGACGAAGACAATCCAGGTATGACAAAGACAGGAAATAACACGGGTAGAACCGTACTTTACAAGGGAACCATAGAGATTAAAAGTACTTCTCTAGTGATTAGAAAGGATAAGATAACAAAAGGAAATAAAGAAACGTAACAAGTGAATCCTTCCGAAAGAATAGAAAACCTTGAGACGTAAGTCTATCTATATAGAAAGGAAAAAAGGAAACGGAAAGTATAGAGAAGAAAAGAGTCGAGAAACATTCCGGAGGAGTCTGTTGGTAAACGGAAAACGTAAAGAAAAAGAACCACCACCAAAACTTGTGACGGAGGATATGTCACAATGTTTGAAGACAGGTATCGAAAAGTTCGTGAGACAGATAGTCTAGATTAGGGAACTTAGATAAACAGTGAAGGTGACATATTAGTATACCCTAAACTAAATCCAGTATCGACTTACCGGATCACCAAAAGGGTTGAAAGAAGTTAAATTCAGACTTAACATGTTATTCCTAAAGTGCTAGACTCGATGTCAGTCGAGGACCAGAACAAAAATAACTGACATATCTCGAAGAGGAAGTTGACACTTCTTATATTAGTTAGACTGAAGTCATAACTGGTAGACCACTACAGGTACACATCTCAGCAGAGAACACAACAACCTTCTTATACTTTATCTATTGGGATTTACGAAGATAATTTCTTCAACTTAAGTGTTAAATTATATAGAACTTCTTTCTTTAGAAGTCCGGGTTTACCATAGTCACCACTTAAGACTACTTGATGATTTCTTCTTTTTTGTGGTTAAGATGTGTTAGAGAAGGTCCTTTTACTTCTTCTCCTTCGTGTAAGGTCGAGTGAATACTCTGGTCTTAATGGTTTGTTGTTCGATGTCTGGTGATATCTACGTTTTTAGATCTCATTAGATCGTCATATATTTTTCTTGTTGGTTCACTACAAATAGGGTCCTTATGTTCCGACTAAGTATAAGTATACAGTTAGTAATTCTTTTAACAAGTAACATTAGATGGTATAATTGACGGACTTTTCTTTTTGGTGTACTAGTATAGTTGATTACGTTTTGCCGTTGACTGTTTTATAGTTGTGGATAAGTACTTTATAATCTCTATGTTTCCTTAAATAAATTGGACTAAGTCTGGTAGATTTTTAAGATATCGATTGTAGTATGAATTATTACTTTCTGACTCACAAAATTAAGGACTTTAACTCTTGTTTTCTACAAATGAGAGTGGTAACGAGAAATAGCAGTATCTCCTTCAGAATCGGTAACGTCACTCTGTTCTTTTTCTTTCAAGGATCAACTCCTCTTTTTATTTATTTTTACACGGAGAAACGTCTGTTGTACTAACACATATTATAGGAATCCTTAGATGGTTTGTTTTGTTTGTCAGGGAGGATCTTGATTTTTATTCACTCAAATCGTTTAAGAGCCTTAATATAGTTGTATATTTTAATTAAAATAAAGATATATGACGTACGATTCAGTGAAGTCAGTACAGGTTAAGAAATGCTGCGATACCTGACATTGGGTGGTCTGAGGAGACAGGTATCAATTCTTATGACCTCACCTAACGGTAACGGGAGGAGGTCCTCTAGAAGGACTGGGTCCCTAACTTGGGTGTAGAGGACATCGAGGACGTAACCGTCCACCCAAGAAATGGTGATCGATCGTCACTTGTAAACCTTCGACTTTAAAAAATTTATGGTAAAATGTTATCTGATTCTTTCCTTTATCCATGTGTATATTGTTTTATACATACGATAGATATACGATTTTTAATATTTTCATTACTTTCTTCGGATTATTTATGTCTCTTTATGTCTTACATATCTACCGTTTGTTTGTGTAGTCGTTGACGACGACGACGACGATTAAGTGAAGTCAACATAGGCTGAGACACGTTGGGGTATCTACCGTCGGGTGGTCCGAGGAAGCGGGTACCCTAAAAGGTCCGTTCTCATGACCTCACCCAATGGTAACGGAAGAGGCTGTAGTCGTTGATCCCTTTATGTTTAATTTTGGTGGTACTCTATAGAGACGTGTAACACTTTTACCGATTTTGAATTTTCATGAGTGATATGGATCACGACTATTGACCTTGAGAGTATATGACGACCACCCTTCCATTTTACCGTATCAGTGAGACCTTTTACAACTGTCGAATATTCATAAATCGTCTACTGGATTGTTGAGGTGAGGACCATAAACGAAAATTTTTACTTTTCCATACAAGTGTGTTTTTGAGTATATGTCTATAAATGTCCTCGAGAAATTATTAGTGGTTTTTAACTTTTGTCGGGTTTACAGGAAGTTGTCTACTTACCTATTTGCTTAACACCATGTAGGGATGTCACCTTATGATGAGTGACTATTTTTCCTTACCTGTCAACTATTTGTCTTGTTAAACCTACTGTAAGTTTACTTAATACGACTCACTTCCTTCGACCGGAGATTTCTTGTGTACGATTTCTTAAGTAAATATACTGGAAGCCTTTTTCCGTTATCATATTATTGACTGTTTGGATCTGTCGTATAATTTTTCGTCTCTGTAGTGAAACGGCTGGTTCCAGATATATTAGTTTCGATACCAAAAAGGACATCAGCACATGTCTACACTCTCAACCTGGTATTTCTTCCGACTCTCGACTTCTTGACTACGAAAACTTGACACCAAAACCTCTTCTGAGAACTCAGGGAACCTGTCGTTCTAGTTTGGTCAGTTAGGATTTCCTTTAGTTGGGACTTTTAAGTAACCTTCCTGACTACGACTTCGACTGCGAGGTTATGAAACCGGTGGACTACACTTCTCGACTGAGTAATCTTTTCTGGGACTATGACCCTTTCTAACTCTCGTCCTCCTTTTCCCCCACTGTCTCCTACTCTACCAACCTACCGTAGAAATCAAGTTACCTACACGCATGAGTTACCTGTAATCGAGTCACCTGTACTCACGAGTTTCCTGACGTACGACGTAAGGTACCCTAGCGTTTCTCAACCTGTGTTGAGTTGTTGTTGTATTATTGACTCTTGGTAAGTCACCAAAGATGTCCAATCTCTATCCCGATAATTCCCCGTCGTATTCCCTTAAACCCCCCCTTCTACTTTGACAAAACATAGAACTAACATCAATATGGTTAGATACTTACACAATTTTAAGTATCTTGACAAGTGGTTTCTTTTTCAGTACAAATGATTTATTTATTATCATTGTCATGTTGCTTCCTGACGACCTGGTAAGAGTGACTTTAACAGAACCCTTAATACATCTGACAGATATTCGTCTAGGTGGTGGAATGTGAATTGTTCAAAGGTACCCTGATACGTCAATCGTAAATTTTATCGGTCATACCTCTCAGAACCGTTGTTCTGTCAACGAGTCAAACCGATAGAACTGAAATCTGTGGTCTTATAGGTTTTATTTAATAAAAATACTCGTTTATTTAAAAAAAAAGATTTTAGAAGGTTTCAATGGACGTCGGTATGGTTTATGACACATATACCAACCCACCAATATAGTTTGATTCAGAAGGTAAATATAATTATATATCTCATCCAACAAAAGTACACAATATACACCTGGAGTCTGTGGTCGAATAGAGGAAGAAGACGACGGGAAACAAGGGGAGGTCCTCCATCATCGAGTGACCTAACGACTTTCGGCGTAACGGTAACTCCTCTAGGCGAACAACTGAAACTTTCGACGAGTGTCGTAACTATGAGACCCGTCGCGACCACGATTCTTTCTCCACTCTTGGAAAGTTGGTGGTAGACGGTTCAGTATGCAAAGAGGGTGTGAAACCCGTAAGGTCCAAAGTACCACTGACCTCCCGTGAGTCTTATAACCTTCGAAGGTAAACTTCGAAGGTAAACCAAATTTCTAATATTTACATACAGTAAACGGTCAAAAGGAAAGTGACCCGACGAAATCCCTTTCTAAAAGTCCTACTTCTTATAGAAGTTGAAAGAGTTCTATGGCGTTGTTTTTCATCCTTTTATGATCTGAAATATGTCTGAACCTTAACATGGGCCATACAGTGGAAGACAGTTGGAGAACTGGAACTCGTTTCATAGAATGATTAGACGGATACTGGATCTCAAGGTTACTTCTTATTGGTTCAACTACATCTTACGTCTCGTGATACGACGGTGTATCTTTACAAAGTATTTTTCAGGAAGAACAGTAGACAAAGACCGAATAAACCTTATTCTCGTATTAATATATTCTCGTATTGATATTTTAGTTACTGTGAAGGTACAAGATCGATTACATTTATCACGACGTTACTTGTTACCCTATGTACATAGAGAAAGTCAAAACCAAAGGAGTCCCATATACGGATCCTCACCCTAACGACCCAGTATACCACCAAAATAAGGATCAAAAAATTCCTTAGAGGTATGGTAGAAGGTATCACCGACATAGTTAAATGTAAAAGTGGTTGTCACGTTCTCACAAGGGAAAAGAGGTGCGAGAGAGATCGTAAATAACAAACATCTGAAAAACTACTACCGGTAAAACTGGTCACACTCCACTATGGAGTAACATCAAAACTAAACGTAAAGAGATTATTACTCGTTATAACTCGTAGAAAAGTACAAAAACAATCAGTAGAGATACAGAAGAAACCTCTTTACAGACACATCCAGAAAAAGGGTGAAAAACTAACCCAACAAACACAAAGACCATAACTCAACATACTAGACGAACATATAAAACCTTTAATTAGGAAACAAGTAACAAAGTAGACGATAACAAAAGAGGGTAAGACTCTCAACAGAAAAGTGGAATGAATATCAAAGGAAACGACAAGTTTTCGAAAATTCAAATTAGTCCAGGGTGAACAAATGAAAACAAAAATAAAGGCAATGAGATCCTCCACCCATATCTCCTAGAACGAAACTAAATAGTAGTTCGTAACACCGATACAAAAGGAGATTCTCAAAATATCAAAGACCAGAATGTAAATCCAGAAATTAGGTAAAACTTAAATAGAAACACATACCGTGATAAATGTTATTTTTGTCGTGATAATTGTTATCGGTTTTGTACCTTCGTTGGATCTACAGGTAACTGTCTACTTACCTATTTCCTCAACACCATGTATACGTGTCACCTTATAATGAGTCGGTATTTTTCTCTGTGTAAACTCAGTCAAGATTACTCCATTTACTTGGATCTTGGATAATTTGTCTCACTTCACATAGTCTTTCTATTTATGGTATAAGATTATATATATATGTCTTAGATCTTTTTACCATGACTTCTTAAATAAATGCCCCGTTGTTACCTCTTTGACTGTATCTCTTATCTGAATACCTGTACCCTTCTCCTCTTCTCTCCCACTCTACATACCTCTCTCATTGTACCTTTGAATGTCATCGTATACATTTTATCTATCGGTTACCCTTAAACGACATACCGAGTCCTTTGAGTGTGTCCCCGAGACATAGTTGGATCTCTCCACCCTATCCCTCCCTCTACCCTCCCTCCAAGTTTTCCCTCCCCTATATACATATGGATTCCGACTAAGTACAACTCCAAACGTCTTTTGTCGTTTTAAGACATTTCGTTAATAGGAAGTCATTTTTTATTTAGTTAAAAAATTTTTTTAGTTACTGTAACGATTCCCTTTTACTAATCACTTCTGAGAAATGGAGAAATACTAGGGATTGTACTATTCATAGTAAATAGTCGACGGACTTTAGGAAGACGTTTGTTCCGTTCCGTTCAATATTTATTATCTTACATTAAACCTACTCCATAAAGAAAGGTCTTCCAGATACAACTGACTTTATACCGGATTACCGACGTAATCGCCTAGAAACAACCGAAAGTAGTTTTTAGGACAAAGTCACCACTCACAAACACCTTTTCAAGAGAACAAAGAAAAGTGTCTCTTTTATGTCTAATCTAGTTCAAGACAGTGTGTTTAACAGATTCTTTTCTTGTAAGAAGAATGTAGAACAAATATGTCTAACGCTACTAATTTCACCGACGGGGGGCACGGCAGACGTTTTAATAACTGGCCCGGTAGGTTCACACACCTCGACGCCCATAAAGGGTCCTAATGGGAGACCGATTGTACACTCAAGACACACGATTCATCAAAGTCAGTACAGACTGAGAAACGTTGGGATACCTACTATCGGGCGGTCCGAGGAGACAGGTACTCTAAGAGGTCCGTTCTTATGGTCTCACCCAACGGTACGGGAAGAGGTCCCCTAGAAGGGTTGGGTCCCTAGGTTGGGTGTACAGAATGCAGACGACATAACCGTCCGTCAAAGAAATGGTAATCGGGGTGGACCCTGGGAGACTGATTGTACAGTAGATTAGTGGTAGATATAAATTACCACAACCCCAATTTATAGACGTCTACGAAACTATGATAAATGTTTCTTTTATTTTTATTGATTGAATGAAATTTCGGATTAACTTTCGATTGACTCCATTATATCCATGAAATGTCATCTAGACACATAGTTATTTATCAAAATACTAATGTTAACAGTAAAGGGAGTTAATACAAGTGAAAATGGGACTCTCCTACGTGGCTCGTAAGGACCTGACATTTATTGAGTACTCCCAAGTGGGACCTTGTCCTTCCTCCTGTCCTCGTCTCGACCAGTTTCGTCCCGGGTCTCGGTCCGAATCCGTCCGTGATTCCTACGAAATGGTGGGTGTGGGTATCCACACCGGTCTGACGCCGGTAAGGACGGTCGGTTGTGTAACACAGGTGTGTCATTCACGACTCTAGTTCTTCCATGTGATTGGTGACCTGTACTATGGTGGAAGAGACAGTGTGACCTCTATTCTTAGACCACGGGGTAGTCAAAAAGGAGGTAGTTAAAAATTATTCTTTCTTGACTTATATATCATGATACATAAATATAATATATTTTCAATATATAAGAAGTACCGGACACCGAATGGGTTCTACAGAGGATCGTTGAAGATCATGGATGTCGTTTGGTTCTTACTCTAATTCGGGTGACGTGGTACGGTAAATTCTAAGGTGAGGGTTTCACTCCTGAAATTTTACTGTAAAGTGTTCGGGAACCCGAATGAAAAGAACTAAAAGGGACACGTCAAAAAGAATAGTGACAGAACCACTCTAAAGTTTGTGATTATTAGAACCGAATCTCAATCTCACTGACAACTTCGCAGTCCAAAGAGATACTATTCAGGACTGTGAGACAAGAAATACAAAAACGTCCATACGGGATTGTGCCTGAAACGCGTATCGTCTGCCCGGACTGCTTCAGGTGGAGAGTCGTCAACGTTTTTACCTCGACTCCCTGGTTCGGGTTTTGGACTCCCGGTTCTATATCCTCTACTGTGGTGGAGTGGAACTATGTGTGAAGTAGTCACGGTCGTAAACTTATAAAAAGGTGAAAACGTTGTCGAACTCGTGTCCTAATTAATGAGAGAAACCATTTTTAAACTCGTAGACAAAATTAGTTACCGAAAATAGTAAAGTTCCTAGTGTGAACTTTAAAATATTAGAGTTCCCAAATTCACTTTTTCCTTTAAAATATCGAAGTCAGATTGTGGATTTACATATATTGTAAATCAAAAATTTGTGTGATGAACATTTCTTTAGTACTTCATCTGACCTCTTGATTTAGTACTCGTATGTTTATAAAAATGAAAAAATGAAAGTCCTTAACAAGGTAAATTTATTTATAATTTATTTATAAATTAGTGATGAAACATTTTTATATCACCGTAGAGGAAAACCAGTAACCAAAATCCCCAACCAAATTGTGACACACCATAACAAACGTAACTTCCTCTGTACTGACTAACCCAGTAAAATCTCAAATATAACAATATTCAGAGAAGTATTAAGTCGTCCTTCGGAAATAGGTATTTTAGACTAATACCAACTTTCAAATGATCTTCTGTACGTAGAATACTCTTTTATTTTAAATTCTTTTTAAAATTAATACATATTTTATAACTACACTTGTTACCTACAAAATTGGATATTCTTTCAATATATCAAAACTCTCCTCTAATTTTTGTTAGACGAGACTTGTGATAAAACAATTTTCGTTATGGGATTCGGTTGTAGGAACACCGGACAATTTAGTCACGACGGTCTTGATGTCGGGACCTGGTGAACACTTAGAACTCGTGAACTTAATATACCAGTCGTATTGAATCCTTGACTTAAAGACTAAAAATTTTTAAAATTAATTAAATCTAAGAGTCAAGTCAATGACCTTTTGAAAATTCATACGAGTCTTATTGAACCCATACAATTAACAGAAACCGTTTACATTTAAAAAACTTCAGATTTACGTTCATAAAACTTACTTTTAAATCGTAGGTTTAATTCTTTCATGTTTTATATGTGGTCTAAAACTTTTGAATCATGTTTTTTTTATTTACAAAGCAATTATGTAAAATTATAACTAATGTACAACTTTACAATTATAAAAACTATATGACTTAATTTATTTTATATAATAAATTTAATTAAAATGGACAAAGAACAATGTAAAAATCAAACGGTAATCTTAGTCAAGTCAAGTCAATGGTTGTTTAAAAAAATTAAAAGTTTACTTT
This sequence comes from Capra ibex, assembly GCA_006410555.1. Taxonomy (NCBI): domain Eukaryota; kingdom Metazoa; phylum Chordata; class Mammalia; order Artiodactyla; family Bovidae; genus Capra; species Capra ibex. The sequence goes on from SJYO01020080.1 coordinate 114,666,099, forward strand.
TATAAAACTTAAGTTTTTCGAAATTTTGACATGTACTTAAATAACTACACGTATTTAATAAAGTCAGTAATAAATTTATAAAAGAACCTCACCCTCACCCATGGGTCGTAAACTGTTTCCGGGCCCAAGACTCAGAACATATAGTACACCCGAAACATTTGCAAACGGAAACTCGGAATTGGAGCGCCATAGAGTATAAAGGAAGACATACAACCCTAATTGAAAATTCGAATCTCCTGGAAATAGATGACTCCCGAACACACTATTAGTGACTTCGACATATTTTTATGAAACTATGAAGACTTGTTATTTCGGAAGATATTCCATAGGAAAAAATCCATCTATTTTAGAATATTGGGTTCGATAAGTCAGAATAATGATCAAAATTTTTAACGTTGAATCTTCTTTAGTTCTAACAAAGACTGGTTAATCCTAATTTTCAACATAGACCATTAACATTAAAACACTATTAAAAAAGGAGGAACTCTTTTTGACCGACTTAACCACCAACTGAATAAAGTTAACTAGACAAAGACAGACAGTATATGTGTCGACAGGAGAGGGGTACACTAGGTATAGTGGAGAGAGTGGATGGAAATTAAATAAGTCTATTTTAGTATAATTTTTTGTATCATTTCTAACAACTTTCTTTTTTGAGGTCAGTTGTTTCTGATTTCATTCTAGTTCCCGGGAAAGGGAATTAGTCACTCACTTACTGACTGACATTTGTGTCCTCACTGTCCAGGGAAAGGTCCCAGAGGGGGCCGACAGTGACGTTCAGTGAGACTCGTCAGGTGGGTCCTGTCAGTCGGTCCAAACGGTCAGTAAACTCGGGAGTGTCCAAATTTTACTCTTCAGCAGGAAGTCCATTGGAGTGTATCCTTCCATCCTTCTCTCCCTCTCGAGTGGTCAATCACCCGTCGTCGTCCCTTCCTCCCCTTCGCCGACGGGTTGACCTTCAGTGGTATTCCGAAATGTGCTTTCACCGGTGTCTTCCGTACCGAACAGGTCCCTCATCGGTTCATTCCTAGAGGTCCTCAACTACCAAATTGGAAACTCTTGTGTGTTCTCTTTCAAGTCCATTAGCACCTCCTCGACTTAAAGAGTAGTCGGACAAACATTCCGAAGGGGGTCCGGGCACAGAGGGGTCGAGACGGGTGTTGAGACCAGACGAACGTAGAGTATCCGGACAGGACAAGTCAGTGAGTCAGTACATGCTAAGACACGTCGAAGTACCTGACGTCGTGTGATCCGAAGGGACAGGAAGTGACAGAGACCTCAAACGAACTTGAGTACAGGTAACTCAGTCACTGCGTTTGGTTGGTAGAGTAGGAGACGGCGGGGGAAGAGGAGGACGGGAGTTAGAAAGGGTCGTAGTCCCAGGAAAGGTCACTCTACCGAAAAGGTAGTCCACCGGTTTCGTAACCTCAAAGTCGAAGTCGAAGTCAGGAAGGCTACTTATAAGTCCCAACTAAAGCAATTCCTAACTGACCAAACTAGAACGGCAGGTTCCTTGAGAGTTCTCAGGAGAGGTCGTGGTGTCAAGTTTTCGTAGTCAAGAAGTCACGAGTCTGAAGAAATACCAGGTTGAGTGTAGGTATGGACTTTTTGGTATCTAAACTGATATGTCTGGAAACAACCGTTTCATTGTAGAGACGAAAAGTTGTGTGACAGATCCAAACAGTATCGAAAAGAAGGTTCCTCGTTCGCAGAAAATTAAAGTACCGACGTGAGTGGTAGGGGTCACTAAAACCTCGGGTTCTTTTATTCCAGAGAGTGTTTCTAGGAAAGAACTGGTGAACAAGACTTGATCGTAGTGGACGGGAGGTCGGGGAAATGGATGGTAAGAAGAGTGTCGTGACTAGTGAACCGTATAGATGAATAAATACCAGACAGACGAGTCACCTCAGGTGAAAAAAACACATAACCTTGGTACGTACGATCGTACGTGAGTTTTTTTCATACTTCCTTAATTAAGTAACCGTACCAACGAAAGGACTAGGGACTAAACGTCAACAACTCTCCCGGTTCGTAAATAAACATTCAGACGTTTGTCTTCGTCTTGCCTTCGGGCTCGTAATCGGGTTCTTGTGTCTCCGACCCGTTGTCTGGGTCTGACTTTCGCTTGTACTTTCAGAAGAGACCCTGACTCTTCCCTATAATCTCGGGGTCGTCGCCCCCGTGTGTCGTCAAACCCGACTAGTTGACTACTTTATGAACAAAAATTACTCATAAATTGTTAAGTCTCTTACGTGTAAATGAAACAAAAGAAATGATTTTTTAAGTCAATAAATCCTTTTAAGTCAATAAGTCCTTTTAACGTAATGTTATAACCAAACTAAAAACGGTATGTAGTTGTACTTAATCGGTATCCACATATACACAGGGAAGAAAGAACTTGGAGGGAGGGTGGAGGGTGGAAAAGGGTAGGGACATCTAACAATGTCTCGGGGTCAAACTCAAGGGACTCATTATGTTGTTTAAAGGTGACCGATAGACAAAATATATGCCATCACACATACGCAGGTTCGATGAGAGAGGTAAATAGAGTGGGAGAGGAAGGACGGAACATGGGAACAGGTATTCAGAGGAGATACAGACACAGAGGTAACGACGGTACGTCTATCCAAGTAGTCATGGTAGAAAGATCCAAGGTACATATACACAATTATATACTATAAACAAAAGGAGAAAGACTAAATGAAGTGAGACATATTATCCGAGACCCAAGTAGGTGGAGTAACCTTGACTGAGTTTACACAAGGGAAAAATACCGGTTCATCATCAGGGAGTATATATACATGGTGTTAAAAAAATAGGTAAGGAGACAGCTACCTGTAGATACAACGAAGGTACAGGATCGATAACATTTATCACACGTTCCTTGTAACCCTATGTACACAGAAAATGTCAAAACCCAAAGGAGTCCATATACGGATCTTCACCATAACGATCCAACATACGACCAACATAAGGATTAAAAATTTTTTTAGAGGTATGACAGAAGGTAGTACCGACATAGTTAAATGTAAGGGTGGTTGTCACGTTCTCCCAAGGGAAAAGAGGCGTGGGAGAGGTCGTAAATAACAAACATCTGAAAAACTACTACCAGTAAGACTGGCCACACTCCACTATAAAGTAACATCAAAACTAAACGTAAAGAAATTCTTACTCACTACAACTCGTAGAAAAGAACACAAACAATCGGTAGACGTACAGAAGAAACCTCTTTACAAACAAATCCAGAAAAAGGGTGATAGACCCAACACCAAAAAAAAAGACCATAATTCAACATAGTAGACGAACATATAAAACCTTTAATTAGGAAACAGGTAACAAAGTAAACGATAATAAAAGAGGGTAAGACTCCCAACAGAAAAGTGGAACAAATATTAAAGGAAAAGACACGTTTTAGAAAATTCGATCAATCCAGGGTGAACAAATAAAAACAAAAATAAAGGTAATAAGATTCTTCACCTCGTAAAAAAAAAATTAAAAGAACTACACCTCAGGTCGGATTAGTCGGTCTCACGACACTAGTCGAGTTCCATGTCTCCCTTCTGTCCTATTGATTCTTTTTGTTTTGGTGTAAGTCACCAGCAATCTTAAAAGATTAAAAGGTTTAATCCTAAGTCCCTTCTCAGGAGTGAATTAAGTCCCGTTTTTCGTAAGTCCCAAATACTAGGACGGTATTATAAAAATAAAGAAGTCCTATGGGGAAAGAGTATTAAAACACTAATAGTACTTCTTTTAGGTAGTTGTAAGATCACATTCTCACACCAACGTTATTCAAAACACTTTGTTCTCAAAGAAAATTTTTAAATAAAAATTAACCTCCCATTAAGGAAATGTTACAACACAACTAAAGACGGTATATACTGAGTCGGAATTCATATGTATATAGGGGAGGAAGAACTGAGAGAGAGGATGAGGTAGGGGGAAGAGTGGGGACATCCAGTAGTGTCTCGTGGTCCAACTCAAGGGACATAGTATGTCGTCAAAGGGTCATCGATAGATAAGAAAAAATGAGAGTAATATGTGAAATAAGTTCCTTAGAAACAACTTTTATATCAGGATGTTATATTCTAAGAATATCTTTCATTCAATTTCATCTACATGTTGTCATATAAATACTTTAGAACCTATGATATCTTTGTCTGGTAAATATCACCACTCGCTAGACATGTACTTTGTACCTGTTCCGAAACGAAATAAGGTTGCGTCGTGTCAGGTGTAAATTTCTATGTATACTAGACTCTCTTGTTAAGACGTTCAATTTCTGTGACTACTACAAGGTTTCTAAGACCAACTATTACGCACACTGAACCTTCTGCTGTCTCAACATTCTTCCCTTGTTCAGTTTTAGGTCGTTCTTTTATCTTGTTGACACATAAGAAACTGAGGAGACCCTCACAAACTCCCAGAGGACGTCTCCGTGCCCAGTCGTAACCGCACGGCGACCCACCCTGTCCCGTGACCGGTCGTCGGAGATGGTGATCGATAGATGAATTGTATACCCTTACACATACAAAGGTACGATGAGAGAGTCAAGTAGGGTGGGAGGGAAGGGGGTGACACAGGTGTTTAGATAAGAGACAGACACAGAGATAAGAACGGGACGTTTCTCCAAGTAGGTATGGTAAAAAGATCTAAAACATATATACACAATTATTTACTAATGTGTAGGGACCATCGCGTCTACCATTTTTTAGACGGACGTCATGTCCGAGACGTGACCAAGCTAGGGACCCAGTCCTTCTAGGGGACCTCTTCCCTTATCGTCGGGTGAGCTCACAAGAACAGATCTCTTAAGGTTCCTGTCTCCCTAAGAGAGTGAATCTTTTGAGAGGGGCTCAGGACATAAGAGTTCCGAACGAGGGAAGGACATTTACATTGTAAAATCCACAAAAGAGACACTAATGGGGTAGGTTTACAGAGACGGGAAGATTATATATGTGTGTATGTGAGGAATGACGAAGGAGACCAAACCGAAAGTACTCTTACCGGTCGAACATTGTATGATACATAGAAAGAAAAAATAAACCGAATAATAGGGGGGTGAAGGGTAATTCTTCATACGAAATCGTCTCTCCCCTAAACACATAAACGGAGTTACGATGTGTGAACCACAGATCTTGTTACGGGTCGGTCACGCATAATCTAGGAGTGATTTGTAAACAACTTACACAGTTGCCTTAAGAAGGTCGATGACCTCACGTGTCTAGGGTCCTTCAAACGAAAGGAGAGGTAGTCCTCACACGTCGTGACTGAGTACAAATGAGTAACCGGTGCACACACGAATCAGTGAGTCAGCACAGACTGAGAGACGCTGAGGGACCTGACATCTGACAGTCCGAGGAGACAGGTACTTTAAGAGGACCGCTCTTATGACCTCACCCAACGGTACGGGAAGAGGTGAGTGACCAGTACGTCTTCGGATTTTCTGGATTTCGGGACAAAGAGTTAGAGTTAAGACCAACTTGTAGTCTTAGGGTCAAATTGCTTCTGAGTTCACGGGGTCGGGTTGGGTTTAGGTCACGACCACTACCACTGAAGTCCTCACTGAACTTCCCTAAGACTTCTTTGCTCCCGGTGAGGGACGTTTAGGACTAGTCCAGACAAAATCTCACAGACCGACTTTTGGGGTCCTTCTCTGACCGATTACACGCGATTCCCTTTAGACGATCCGCTCATACCTTCGTCTTCTGGTTCTTTCGGACCTCCGAGAACGGTCCTTTCCGGTGTCCCTCCCTCTCGTCGACTGGTCGTCTCGACTGGAGGGACCCGGGGTGCGAGGAGTCGACGTGGAGACGGGGTGGGGCGGTGAGTCCAAGGCTCCTCGCGGGCCGACCGGTTTGAGTAACGTCTCTAGTGGCCCCGGACAAGACGTTGTCTCTCTCTTTTTTCTTTATCGTAGACGGTGTACATACCAAAATTTAACAGATCACGGTGTAAAGTCAAGTCAAGTCAGCGAGTCAGCACAGGTTGAGAAACGCTGGGGTATTTGTCGTCGTGCGATCCGGAGGGACAGGTAGTGGTTGAGGGTCTCAAGTGGGTTTGAGTACAGGTAACTCAGCCACTACGGTAGGTTAGTAGAGTAGGAGACAGTAGGGGAAGAGGAGGGTGGGAGTTAGAAAGGGTCGTAGTCCCAGAAAAGTTTACTCAGTCGAGAGGCATAGTCCACCGGGTTTCATAACCTTAAAGTCGAAGTTGTAGTCAGGAAGGTTACTTGTGGGTCCTGACTAGAGGAAATCCTACCTGACCAACCTAGAAGAACGTCAGGTTCCCTGAGAGTTCTCAGAAGAGGTTGTGGTGTCAAGGTTTCGTAGTTAAGAAATCGTGAGTCGAAAGAAATATCAGGTTGAGAGTGTAGGTATGTACCGATGTAAATTTCTTTGTATTTTTTAATTAAAATTGATATATAAAATAAATTGGATTATATAGGTTTATAACCCTGAAGGGACCACCGAGTCGTCACTTATTAGACGGACGTTACGTCCTCTACGGTCTCTGTGTGTCCAAGTCAGGGACCAAGTCCTTCCAGGGGACCTCCTCTCGTGCCGTTGGGTGAGGTCATAAGAACGGACCTCTTAGGGTACATGTCTTCTCGGATCACCCGAGATCAAGTACCCCAGAGTCTCAGTCTGTACTGACTTCACTGACTCGTATGTGTGTGTGTCTGTGTGTGTGTGTGTGTAGGTATATAATAGTAAGGTTGTACATTAGTTATTGTTGTTAATGGTCATTCTATAAAAAGTGAAAAAGGGGATTTTAGGTTTCATATAAAATGTAAATGTTATGTAGAGTTAAACCTTCGATTAAAAGGTCACGTTTATGAACCTGACATTTTTTCAATTAACATCAAAAGTATTTTGAATGTCAACTTTTTTATCTAAGTATATGAACTTAACAAAGTACGTGTAATTTTCAAAAATTTTCGTAGCCAAAAATTTTAAATTTTTTCAATTAATTTTACTTTAATTCTTTAATCAAGTAGTCTATGTAAAGTTCACGAGTCATCGATGTTTACCGGTCACCGATAACACGACCGGTCATACGGGTACTCTACGACTGGACGTCGTGATTTACTTCCTTTCCGGAACCCCGTAATTTATACCTCTTGTCTGCGACTCGTCGGTTTTCGTTGACAAATGGTGAACACTGATTCCCTTCCGTCATAAAAATATAGAAGATACAAAACCAGACCACTTCCTTCCAATTGAGGTCCCGTAAAGGAAATAAATCTTTTCTTTTGTTTTGTTTGAGTATTACTTTTCCTTGACGATTCATAAAGATCAATAGTTCCCAGGACACCATTCGGTAAGGATTTCTAGTACGCTTCCCTTTTAACCATAGACAAGTCCCACCAATTCCAAAGGTTCATCCTTTTTACGAACCGAGATTATGTATCATTGTCTTCCCACATTTGAGTCAGAGAACTCTAGTGTACAAACTAAGCACTCGGTCTCAGGAGGGACGAAGTACCCTTAATTATTATTAGAACAGTGTCTTTACCTCCGTTGTGAAAATTATTTTAAGTTTTGACAATAGTAGTCAATAAGAGAGGGTTGGCTAGGAGATGTTTGACAAATACTACTTCAAAAACCGAAGGTCCTCTCTACTAAGGGTTTACCAGATGAACGACGTAAAGTAAGGTAAATCAGGTAATATTGAGTACACAGACAGAGGTACTGTGACTTCCTTGCAAGATAATGATTCGCTGCTTCGGTACTTGCTCCGACTTCCCTACTGGGAGTATAGACCACATCTATCTACAAGCCACGAAGGAAGAGTTTCGCGACCGACGTGTACTCAATCCAAATTTAAGATTTAGGTAAACTTTGGAAAGACATTCTTCAGAGGACGGTTGAGTAGTTCTGTCGATCTGATTTCGGGTTTCCTCATTTATTAAATTGTCCGTTTTGGTGTTGTACAACGCTAGGAGTGTGTGATTCAATTACCCCTAAAAAACAAGAAAAATTGGAAAGAAAATCCCAATCTTTAGAGAGTCGACCTTAAGGTAGTGGAGGTGATCCAAACAAACACCATTACGAAGGAGTCCAGGTGAACAGAAGTGTAAGGTCCTACAGACCAAGATCCACTCACTGGGGTGGTGACACCAATATGCCCAATAATTCTCCAAAAGACGTGTCAAGAAAACACATAAGAACGGTGGAGAAGACCATCCAGGAACGGTACAGACAGGAAATAACACGGGGAGAAACGTACTTGATAAGGGAACCATAGAGATTAAAAGAACTGCTCTAGAGATCAGAAAGGGTAAGATAACAAAGGGAGATAAAGAAACGTAACTAGCGATTCCTTCCGAAAGAATAGAGAGGAACGATAAGAAACCTTGAGCCGTAAGTCAACCCACATAGAAAGAGAAAGAGAAACGGAAATACAAAGAGAAGAAAAGAGTCGATAAACATTTGGGAGGAGTCCGTTGGTGAAACGGAAGAACGTAAAGAAAAAAACCCTTACCGGAAACAGTGGCGGAGGAAATCAGTGACGAAGGACATGTTACAATATTTGGAGGTAGATGTCAAGAAGTCCGTGAGACAGATGGTCTAGATCGGGGAACTTAGATAAGTAGTAGAGACATATTAGTGTATGCAGTGGAGTGACATATTAGTATTCCCTAAACTAAATCCAGTATGGACTCACCGGATCACCAAAAGGGATGAAAGAAGTTAAACTCGAACTTAAAACGTTATTCCTCGACTACTAGACTCGGTGTCAGTCGAGGACCAGAATAAAAACGACTGACATATCTCGAAGAGGTAGAAGTCGACGTTTCTTATGTTAGTTAGACTAAAACCTAAACTGGTAGACCACTACGGGTACACATCTCAGTAGGGAACACAACGACCTTCTCCCACAAACGACACTTGTCACGCAAGAGAACCGTTTTGAGACAATCAGAAACGGGACGAAGTAAAAGATGAGGTTTCGGTTTGAACCGACAATGAGGTCCATAGAGAACTGAAGGATGAAAACGTAAGGTCAGGGGATACTACTTTTCCTGTAGAAAAAGACCAGAATCAAGATCCTCCAGACCATCCAGAAGTATCGTAGCAAGTTCAAGTCGAAGAAGTCGTAATACCAACCCCGTGTCTGAGTCTGATGACACTATAACTTTCCAAACGAAACCTTTACTTACCTGTAGTAAGACAGCAAAAACTATGACGTGGGTTCACGACGTATAGTCTGAGAAGATAACTGATACTCCCGATGAAGAAAGGAAGATTCCCTAAGAACGGGTGTCATATCACCGGTAGACTTAATTTGAGTGGGTAACGGTAGGTAAAATCGAGTGACTAAGGGTTTTACAGCTAGCTACAAGTGAGAACGGTAGAGGACAAACTGGCGTAGGTTAAATGGAACTGAGCACCTGGATTGTAAGGACCAAGGATACATCATAACAAGAAATGTCGTACCCTTAAATAAAAGTGGTGGTCTGTGTAGGTGTTGACCCGTATTAAAGATGAAACCAAGACGGAGAAGTAAGAAAGACCTCGATAAAGAGACGAGAAGGAGTAATCGTATAACCTGTGGATGGTTGGACCCCCGAGTAGAAAGTAACAGTATAGAAAAACGGAAAAGTATAACAGGTACCCCAGGAGTTCCGTTCTTACGATTTCATCAAACGGTAAGGAAAGAGGTCACCTGGTGTAAACAGTCCGGGACTGATCGACCCTGGACGGGAACTCATCGAGGTGTATCGACCTTCTGTACGAGTCACGAGACCAATAGGGTGACGACTAGGAACAACTCACACATTTGAAAGTGACCGGTTACCTATAACCGACAACCTGCGCCACGACCTCTTCTGAGGACTGTCAGGGAACCTGTCGTCCCTTTAGTTTGGTTAGTTAGGATTTCCTTTAGTTGGGACTTATATGAAACCTTCCTGACTACGACTTCGAGGTTATGAAACCGTTGGACTACCCTTCTCGGTTGAGTAACCTTTTCTGGGACTACGACCCTTTCTAACTCCCGTTCTCCTCTTCCCCTACTGTCTCCTACTCTTCCAACCTACCATAGTGACTGAGTTCCGTGAGTACTCATAAACTCGTTTGAGGTCCTCTGACACTTCCTGTCCCATCGGACTGCACGACGTCAAGTGTCCCAGTATTTCTCAGTCTGTACTGACTCCCTGACTTGTCGTCGTTGTGTGAAAGAAAACGTCTGTCAAACCTTTTCGGTAGGTCTTCTCTCCGTCTTCGGTGGCCAATGTAAATGGTAAAAAGAGGTTATCAAAGAAGGATAAGTCACAACGGCGGAGTACTAAGAAATTTCATAATTTAGTATTTCTGAAACATAAATATATCTCTACTTCGTTGTACTGGGATCTGGTCGACCTTAACTGTCTTGTGGTCTAATTGAAATCTCAACTCCTCCTTTTCTGGAGTCAGGGTTCGTTAAGTGGGTCAGGTAGACTCACGGGTACCACCCCTGTGAACGGGTGTCTGGACCCAACAGGACCGGGAGTCCTCCAGAAAGTCGGTTAACTGTTGAGGGAATTGGACTTGGGGGGTGGGTAAAAATGATCTTTCACGGTACAAAAGTAGTTAGTGTACTGGAACTCTTTTATTTGACCATGAATGTACCTTTTATAAAAAGTTTAAAGATTCTAGGGTAAAGGTGACGTCTTTCAACTCGTACCACTCGTTCTACTCAGACTTCGTTGAAGTCGACTTCCTAGATCTTCGTCCTTCGTTTTCTCCTAGTCTCTACCCTAAAGAGGAGTGAAACCTGGAGGTCGGGGTTGACGTTTGGAGTCCCCCAGTTTAAGACTCGTCGACCGTAACAACTTTTATGGACCTTCAGTCTCCTCTGACAGGAACTTATCGTTAGATATTAAAACACTTATCAGGTACGACAAATATCGTGACTCGTCGTGACCGAGTCCGTGTCGGGTCCCAAGGTAATTACGGTCAACCATTTTGAAACGGTAATTGATAGTTAACATATTACAATTAAATAAAATAACGAAAAATGACTCTTTTTGACTAAATATGTTCGTGTCAAGTTAAGTAAGTGGTTTATGAATCACTTAAGGATGATACACGATTCATATTATGATTTAAGACCCCCTAGATTCTACCTATTCTGTCTGTACTAGGGACTTGGGTGTTTTGAATGAAGGACACCCCTCTACCAGTCCATTTATGTTCCGAAAGTAATTGTTTCAGGTTCTATAGTTCCCCCAGTACCCTCCGAGGGTCTGGACTTCTTGTCACGAGACTCCTCTTGTCATGATATTCTTCTAAACCTCCTTTTCCAACCGTTCAAGATCTTTGACTCGTCAAGTGATAAACCCCCTACTATGTCTCTATCGTCCTCTCTACTACGGTCTCTTTCTTCCCCGACCTTGTACTTCCCGGGACCCCGGTTTCTGTTCGACGACCTGAACCAGGACTCTCGTCACTCCTCAGTTCCCTCACTTGCACCCCAATTTTTCCAGCGTGGACCAAAATCTTGATAACGAGGTACTTTATACCTAATCTGAGTCTGGTACAATCTTCAGTCTGTGGTTTGCCCTAGGATGACGTGACTTGATTCCGTTGTACAACCTTCCAAAACGTCACCCCTCTGTCTGACCTCTACCTACGACCTCTATAAATTCCACATCTTCTTTATTTTACATCAATTAATTTTCACTACAACATTCTCTCCGACTTTAGTTCCTACTACGAGTACCGTACCGTACCGTTAACCGATCCTTATCTTCCAATTGAGAAAATAAATTACCTAAAATAAACAAAATCAAAAGTGAAATTTGGAAACTATAGTGACTCTATATGTACATACATTCATTTATTCCACCCCGGTGAGATACCTAGAAAAGAATATGTCCCACCCTAGATATACTTCCATCGGTCAACGGAGTAATTAGGTAAAGAGAAGAGAGTGGGTGTATGTGTGTGTACGGATCCCCTTTCCCGTAGAAATAGTGTACGATAAATAGTACACGAACCTGACTATCAAACTGACAAACGAAGACAACTGGAAATACAAATGTCACGGATACGGTTCAAAGTTAAAAGACATGGGAAAATTATATGAAATTTTTGACCAACTTGTGTTTCTATTTGAGTTTTATCTAATTTCTGGATTTACGTTCTGGTCCTTGATATTTTGAGAATCTCCTTTTGTATCCGTCTTGTACACAACTGTATTTAGTTTCGTTCTAGGAGACACTGGGTGGAGGATCTCATTACCTTTATTTTTGTTTTCATTTGTTCACCTTGGACTAATTTGAATTTTCGAAAACGTGTCGTTTCCTTTGATATTCGTTCCACTTTTCTGTCGGGGGCCTTACCCTCTTTTATTATCGTTTACTTTGTTGTCTGTTTCCTAATTAAAGGTTTTATATGTTCACCTAGTATGTTAAGTTATGGTCTTTTTGTTTGTTGGGTTAGTTTTTCACCCTTTTTCTGGATTTGTCTGTAAAGAGGTTTCTTCTGTATGTCTACCTATTGTTTGTGTACTTTTCTACGAGTTGTAACGAGTAATAATCTCTTTACGTTTAGTTTTGATGTTACTCTATAATGACGTGTGGTCAGTCTTACCGGTAGTAGTTTTTCAGGTGTTTGTCATTTACGACCTCACCCACACCTCTTTTCCCTTGTTGTGAGAACGTGACAACCACCCTTACATTTAACTATGTCGGTGCTACCTTCTACCATACCTCTAAGGAATTTTTAGATCCTTATTTTGGTCGTATACTGGGTCGTTAGGGTGAGAAACCGTATATGGGACTTCTTTACTTTTAACTTTCTCTGTGGACGGAGGGTGACAAGTAACGTCGTGATGAATGTTATCGACCCTAAGGGACCACCGAGTCTCCAATTTCGTAGACGGACGTTACGTCCTCTGGACCCAAGTTAGGGACTCATCCCTTCTAGGGGACCTCTTCCTTTACCGTTGGGTGAGGTCATAAGAACGGACCTCTTAGGGTACCTGTGTCCTCGGACCACCCGATGTCAGGTGCCCTAACGTTTCTCAGCCTGTGCTGACTCGCTGGAGTGAAATGTTATCGATCTTGTACCTTCGTCGGATCTACAGGTAGCTGTCTACTTACTTATTTCTTCAACACCATGTATATGTGTTGCCTTATAATGAGTCGGTATTTTTCCTTACGTAAACTCCGTCAACATTACTGCACCTACTTGGATCTTGGATAATATATTTCACTTGACTTAGTCTTTCTCTTTCTATTTATAGTATAAGATTGCGTATATATGCCTTAGATCTTTTTACCATGACTTCTTAAATAAAAGTCCCGTCGTTACCTCTTTGTCTTTATCTCTTATCTGAATACCTGTACCCCTCTCCCCTCCTCTCCCACTTTACTTACCTTTCTCATTGTACCTTTGAATGTAATGGTATACATTTTATCTATCGGTTACCCTTAAATGACATACCAAGTCCTTTGAGTGTGTCTCCGAGACATAGTTGGATCTTCCCACCCTACCCCTCCCTCTACCCTCCCTCCAAGTTTTCCCTCCCCTACATACATATGGATACCGACTAAGTACCACTCCAAACTGTCTTTTGTCGTTTTAAGACATTTCGTCAAAAGGAAGTTATTTTTTATTTATTTATTTAACCAACTCATTAAGTAATAGGTCAAAGAAAGATTATAAAGACAATATAAAAATGTTTACTCGGTAATTAGTAAAACAACCCCAAAACTAACTCTAACACAATTCAAATGAAATCCCTGTTAAATATAGAGATGTTATAAATTAGTAGGATGGGTCCTTATTCTGTACCGACAGGTAAGTTCTTAAGTACATACAACGAGTCATCTCCCGATCAGTAGTATCTTTTAATGTGTAAGGTATAATTTCAATGAGGATTTACAAAAGAAGGAAAAAACACCTATTATAAAACAGATAACATAAAGGGTAATCAAACATACGTGTTTTCGACAAAATGGAAAATTTTTTTGTTTAACTAACTATCAACTAAATATTACAACGTAATCAAAGACGACGTGTCGTTTAAATAAGTCAATATGTTTATATACAAGAAAAAGTATAAGAAAAGGTTATATCAAGTAATATTCTGTAACTTATATCAAGGGACACAATATGTCATCCAGGAACACCTAATAGATAAAATGTTTATCGTCACTTTCACTTTCACTTCAGCGAGTCAGCACAGACTGAGAAACGTTAGGGTACCTGCCATTGGATGGTCCGAGGTGTCAGGTACGCTAAAAGATCCGTTTTTATGACCTCACCCGACGGTAAAAGAAGAGGTCCCCTAGAAGGGTTTGGTCCCTAACTTGGGTCGAGAAGACGTAACGTCTGTCTACGAAATGGTAGACTCGGTGATCCCTTCGGGGGTCTATCGTCATATATATATACAATTAGGTTTTAAGGATGATAAAGGAGGGTCCGGGAAAGGGGAAGTCATTGGTATACAAACAAAGAACATAGACAATCAGACAAAGACAAAACATTTATTCAAATGAATATAGTATAAAATCTAAGGTACATAAGTCAAGTCAAGTCAGCGAGTCAGCACAGACTGAGAAACGTTGAGGTACTTAATGTCGTGCGGTCCGGAGGGACAGGTAGTGGTTGAGGGCCTCAAGTCAGTTTGTGTGCAGGTAGTTCAACCACTACAGTAGGTCGGTAGAGTAGGAGACAGCAGGGGAAGAGGAGGACGGGGGTTAGGGAGGGTCGTAGTCTCAGAAAAGGTTACTCAGTTGAGAAGCGTACTCCACCGGGTTCATGACCTCAAAGTCGAAATCGTAGTGAGGAAGGTTTTTCGTGGGTCCTGACCAGAGGAAATCTTACCTGACCAACCTAGAGGAACGTCAGGTTCCCTGAGAGTTCTCAGAAGAGGTTATGGTGTCAAGTTTTCGTAGTTAAGAAGCCGCGAGTCGAAAGAAGTATCAGGTTGAGAGTGTAGGTATGTACTGCTGACCTTTTTGATATCGGAACTGATCTGCCTGGAAACGACCGTTTCATTACAGACCCCTCCGGAATGTTTATCGACACTTTTCTTCTCTTCACTTTTCGTTTCCTCTTTTCCTTACTATATTCGTAGACTTACGTCTCAAGGTTTCTTATCGTTCTTCTCTATTCTTTCGGAAGGAGTCACTAGTTACGTTTCTTTATCTCCTTTTGTTGTCTTACTCTTTCTGATCTCTAGAGAAGTTCTTTTAATCTCTATGGTTCCCTTGTAAAGTACGTTTCTACCCGAGTTATTTCCTGTCTTTACCAGACCTTGATTGTCTTCGTTTTCTATAATTATGCTCCACCGTTCTGATGTCTCTTGACATGTTTTTTCTCGAAGTATTGGGTCTATTAGTGCTACCACACTAGTGAGTGGATCTCGGTCTGTAGTACCTTATACTTCAGTCACCCGGAATCTTTCGTAGTGATGTTTGTTTCGATCACCTCCACTACCGTAAGGTTACCTCGATAAAGTTTAGGACTTTCTACTACGACACTTTCACGACGTGAGTTATACGGTCGTTTAAACCTTTTGAGTCGTCACCGGTGTGTTGACCTTTTCAGTCAAAAGTAAGGTTAGAGTTTCTTTCCGTTACGGTTTCTTACGAGTTTGATGGAGTGTTAACGTGAGTAGAGTGTGTGATCATTTCATTACGAGTTTTAAGAGGTTCGGTCCTAAGTCATTATACACTTGGTACTTGAAGGTCTACAAGTTCGACCAAAATCTTTTCCGTCTCCTTGGTCTCTAGTTTAACAGTTGTAGGTGACCTAGTACCTTTTTCGTTCTCTTTCAAGGTCTTCACGTAGATAAAGACGAAATAACTGATACGGTTTCGGAAACTGACACACATAGTGTTATTTGACACCTTTTAGGAAGTTCTCTACCCTTATGGTCTGGTGGACTGGACGGAGAACTCTTTGGATATACGTCCAGTCCGTCGTTGTCAATCTTGACCTGTACCTTGTTGTCTAACCAAGGTTTATCCTTTTCCTCATGTAGTTCCGACATATAACAGTGGGAGGAATAAATTGAATATGCGTCTTATGTAATACTCTTTGCGACCCGACCTTCTTCGTGTTCGACCTTAGTTCTAACGGCCCTCTTTATAGTTATTGGAGTCTATACGTCTACTGTGGTGGCAATACCGTCTTTCACTTCTCCTTGATTTTTCGGAGAACTACTTTCACTTTCTCCTCTCACTTTTTCGACCGAATTTCGAGTTGTAAGTCTTTTGCTTCTAGTACCGTAGACCAGGGTAGTGAAGTACCCTTTATCTACCCCTTTGTCACCTTTGTCACGGTCTAAAATAGAAAAACCCGAGGTTTTAGTGACGTCTACCACTAACATTCGGTACTTAATTTTCTGAGAATGAGGAACCTTCCTTTCAATACTGGTTGGATCTTTCGTATAAGTTTTCGTCTCTAATGTACATATTCACTATCGTATACAATAAACAGAAAGAGACTGAATGAAACGAATCACACTATTGGAGATCCAGGTTGGTATAACGATGTTCACAATAGTAAAGTAAGAAAGTATACCGACTCATCATAAGGTAAAATATGTACATGGTGTAAAATAGATAAGTAGACAACTATTCACTATAGTATAAACAGAAAGAGACTGAATGAAGTGAGTCATACTGTCAGAGACATAGGTAGATACAACGCCGTTTACCGTAATAAAGTAAAATTGTCGACACATTATAAGGTGAGATATATGTCTGACGTTCCTCTAGGTTGGTCAGGTAAGACTTCCTCTAGTTGGGACCCTAAAGAAACCTTCCTTACTACGATTTCGACTTTGAGGTCATGAAACCGGTGGAGTACGTTTCTCAACTGAGTAACCTTTTCTGAGACTACGACCCTCCCTAACCCCCGTCCTCCTCTTCCCCTACTGGCTCCTACTCTACCGACCTACCGTAGTACCTGAGTTACCTACACTCAGACTCACTTGAGGCCCTCAACCACTACCTGTCCCTCCGGACCGAACGACGCTAAGTACCCCAGGGTTTCTCAGCCTGTACTGACTCGCTGACTTGACTTGACTTGACTATATGCATGGTGTAGAAGAAATAGGTAAAGAGACAATTATTTATAAATCCTATAAATACAGAACTGATAAAATTTGTCACGACGATACTTGTAACCCCACGTACATAGAAAGGTTTGATCAAAAGAAACCTATATACGGGTCCTCACCCTAACGACCTAGTATATGATCAAGGTAAAAACAAAAAAAAATTCTTAGAAGTATGACAAGAGACATCACCGACGTGGTTAAATGTAAGGGTGGTTGTCACTTCCTCCCAAGGGAAAAGAGATGTGTAAGAGGTCGTAAATAACAAATATCCGAAAAACTACTTGTCACACTCCACCATGAAGTGACACCAAAACTAAACGTAAAGAGATTATTAATCTTTACACCTCGTAGAAAAGTTCACAGATAAACAGTAGTCCTACGGAAGAAACCTCTTCATGGATAAATCCGAAAGAAGATAAAAAAACTACGACAACAAAGAAACTATGACTCAACATACTTGAGAAGCATATAAAATGTCTAATTAAGGAACAGTCAACGTAGTAAACGTTTATAAAAGAGGGTCAGACATTCAACAGAAAAACAAAACGAATACCAAAGGAAACGACACATTGTCGAATATTAAATAAACAAATAAAAATGAAAGTAAAGATAACGGAATCCTCTGACTGGATCAATACAGTCTCGTACAAAACGGATACAAGAGAAGATCCGCAAAATACCACAGTACAGAATATACTTTAAGAAATTCTATAAAACTTAAGTAAAAAACCATACTACACTTTGAAGTAAGTTTGAAGTGATTAAATGTACTGCGACAGGTTGAAAGAGTTATGGTGAACTGTTTCTCTAACAGTAAAAATAGGTAACAGATAAGAACGGAGGACACAGTTTCTAATTAACTGACTTGAGAGATTAGACAAGGTAACTAGGTATACAGACAAAACCACGGTTATGGTGTAACAAAACTAATGATATGGAAACATTATATAGACTTCAGACCCTCACAAAACGGAAGTCGAAACGAGAAAAAGAAGTCCTATGAAAACAGTTAAGGTCCAGTAAACACCAAGGTATATTTACACCCCTAATAAACGACATCAAGAAACTTTTTAGAGGATCCATTAAACTATCCCTAGTGTAATTTAGACATCTAACGAAACCATTGTTAATTAAAATTGTTATAATTAAGAAGGTTAGATTCTCTTACTCTATATAAAGATACGGAAGGTATTTTTCAAAGAAAAATTTTCAAAAATAAAATGACTAAAAATCAAAGAGGAATTATACGTAACTGAAAAATTTAAATCGAAAAAAAAAAAATTTATTTTTTACATGTACAGACTTAAGTTGTCAAGTCAAGTCAAGTCAAGTCTGCGAGTCAGCACAGGTTGAGACGTTGCGGTACTTAGCGTCGTACGGTCCGGAGGGACAGGTAGTGGTTGAGGGCCTCAAGTGAATCTGAGTACAGGTAGTTCAGTCTCTACGGTAGGTCGGTAGAGTAGGACACAGCAGGGGAAGAGGAGGACGGGGGTTAGGGAGGTCGTAGTCTCAGAAAAGGTTACTCAGTTGAGAAACGTACTCCACCGGTTTCATGACCTCAAAGTCAAAATCGTAGTAAGGAAGGTTTCTTTAGGGTCCCGACTAGAGGAAGTCTTACCTAACCAACCTAGAGGAACGTCAGGTTCCCTGAGAGTTCTCAGAAGAGGTTGTGGTGTCAAGTTTTCGTAGTTGAGAAGCCACGAGTCGGAAGAAGTGTCAGGTTGAGAGTGTAGGTATGTACTGGTGTCATTTTTGGTATCGGAACTGATGTGGCTGGAATCAGCCGTTTCATTACAGAGACGAAAACTTATACGATAGATCCAACCGGTATCGAAAAGAAGGTTCCTCATTCGCATCAATATTTTTTGTAGTCAACAAGTAGGAGGGTGGGAAAGTTGTACGATTGAAGGGTAAGGGTGTCCGTTTGTACATTTTGAATATTCGATTAACAATTCACACTGATGGATGAAGATTTATAGGTTCATACGACGATGAGTAGAGGGTCAAAAATGATCTTTTTTAAAGTTTGGAAGTCTTTTTAAAGTCCCTCTCATTTTACTTGTGGTCTTATAAGAGTAGATCTAAGTGCAAAGAAAGAGAGAGACAGGAGAAGAGAGAGAGAGAGAGAGAGAGAGAGACACCATAAACTGTTAATCAACGTCTATAGTACAGTAGGGATTATGTTACTGGTGTGAACCCCTTAAACTGAACCTTTTATAACGATAAGTTTACGTACGAGTGAACGAGTCAACACAGGTTGAGAAACGTTCGGATACCTGATATCTGGTGGTTCGAGAACAGGTACCCTAAAAGGTACATTCTTATGGACTCATCCAGTAAAGGAGGAGGTCCGGTAGAAGGGTTGGGTCCCTAGTTTGGATACAGATGACGTAACCGTTCACCTAAGAAGTGGTGACTCGGTGGACTCTTAGGTGAATAGAACGATGAGGAACAAAAAGCAAAATCGATATTGACTCACCAGTAAGTAGAAGAGGGGGGTGGTTTGAATGTAAGGGAGTGTATATAGGAAGGACAAAAAGGTAAGAGGGGTATATTAGTATAACCGTAATATTAATTCATGGTGAGTCTTAGAATACCCAGTATACATGTTACCAATAAAAAGACTGAGAGGATTTAAGGAGTCTATGTAGTTGGAGGAAGTACAAGTTTGTGTGTCTAACAGATTCACAAAGTAGAAGAATTTCTTAAACAAGGGGTTCGGAGACTGGACGAAACCGGACCAGGTCAGACCAGTACGAGATTCAGTCGATGTTTGACAATGGAATGAAACCCTAGAGAAAAGTGGTGGTAAACCTCTTAAGGACGAAGGAAGGAACCAATGGGATGAAACCACCTTTTGTAGGAAGTCCTCGAAGAATGTTTTGTAAGTACCCTCCATAAAGACTCTGGAATAAACATTTACAGAATTAAATGTGGGGTAGAGGGGGTTGGGGCGGTGTGTGTGTGTGTGTGTGTGTGTGTGTGTGTGTGTGTAAATTGACCATCACACCGACCTAGATCTTAGTAGTCGGCCCTGTAATAAAAGGGGATCGAAAACTTCCGTAGTGAAGGAACAGAACATTGGAAGTCACAATAACTCTTTAGGTCACAATAGGACTAAGAACAAGGAAAGACTCTGTACAAGGGGGGAAGAGGACGGTGTGGGACTTTCGAATATCTTTGAAGGACAAAGGTACAACATTCTAAAGTGTTACTGTACCTGCACAGTCCCAAATAAAAGTAGGTGACCCGACCCGTGACCCTTTAAACTGAAAGATTAATACAAAAGACGAGTAGAATCGAGTGCGACGATATTGTTTTGTTGTATATGACCCACTGAATTTGTATGAAATAAAGAGTGTCAATACCTTCCACCTTCATGTTTTAGTTCCGTGCTCGTCTAACTCGTAGTCGACTCCCGACAAAGACCAAAAGTTTACGACGAAAGAGCATACAAGATTATACCGTCTTTTTAGAGTTTTCTCCACAGATCCCAGGGAAACTATTTGGGTAAGTATTGAGGTGAGATTAAGGTAGTAGAACTTCGAATCTTACAGTTGTATACTTAGTCCAACCCCATGTGTTTAAGTCAGGTATTAGTCAAGTCAGCGAGTCAGCACAGGCTGAGAAACGTTGGGGTACTTAACGTCGTACGGTCCGGAGGGACAGGTAGTGGTTGAGGGTCTCAAGTGAGTCTGAGCGCAGGTAGCTCAGTCACTACGGTAGATCGGTAGAGTAGGAGACAACGGGGGAAGAGGAGGACGGGGGTTAGGGAGGGTCGTAGTCTCAGAAAAGGTTACTCAGTTGAGAAGGGTACTCCATCGGTTTCATGACCTCAAAGTCAAAATCGTAGTCAGGAAGGTTTCTTTAGGGTCCCGACTAGAGGAAGTCTTACCTGGCCAACCTAGAGGAACGTCAGGTTCCCTGAGAGTTCTCAGAAGAGGTTGTGGTGTCAAGTTTTCGTAGGTAAGAAACCACGAGTCGGAAGAAGTGTCAGGTTGAGAGTGTAGGTATGTACTGGTGTCCTTTTTGGTATCGGAACTGATCTACCTGGAATCAGTCGTTTCATTACAGAGACGAAAACTTATACGATAGATCCAACCAGTATTGAAAGGAAGGTTCCTCATTCGCAGAAAATTAAAGTACCGACGTCAGTGGTAGACGTCACTAAAACCTCGGGGGGTTTTATTTCAGACTGTGACAAAGATGACAAAGGGGTAGATAAAGGGTATTTCACTACCCTGGTCTACGGTACTAGAAGCAAAAGACTTACAACTCGAAATTCGGTTGAAAAGTGAGAGGAGAAAGTGAAAGTAGTTCTCCGAAAAATCAAGGAGAAGTGAAAGACGGTATTCCCACCACAGTAGACGTATAGACTCCAATAACTATAAAGAGGACCATTATATAGGGAATTTTTTCATCATAGAGAAAGTCCTAGATCTTAAAAACCTATTACTCGGAGGATCTGACCCGGAGAACAAATTGAAAGTGGAGGACAAAAAGGTAGAAGTAAAAAAATGAGACGAAGAATTCCTTTAAAGGAGTTGAAATTGAAAGTCACAGAAGGTAACAAAAAGTAAAGATAAAATTAAAAAAAAATAAACATTGTGGACCAAAATTAAGAGACTTTTTCATAAAAAAACTTCACTGTAGGACAACAAGACACCTACGTTACAAATAGAGACACCAATAATTGGTTGTTATCGAAAGAAGAGGTTACAAAAGAAGAAGGAAGAAACAGACAAAAGAGGTTTGACGGAAAAAAAGAAAGGTCAAAACTGGAGAAGGTACGAAGATGAGAGGACGGACTTCCACATGTACACAGTCATAAGTTACATTACTCCAGACTGAAGTCTCCAAAAGATGGTGTGACTCGATGAGATCCTGTGAGACAGTGTACTTCTCACACCATCGTAGGTCGAGACATCGTTTACTACCAAAAGACATTTGAGTTTTCCAGGTATTTATGAGACTTGAGTAGAACGAATAAAATCCCGATTACTCTATCAGACGGGTCGAGAACGTAAATTTCAGCCTCTTATAATAGATAAAGGACAGAACCTTACGACCCCGTGATCCATTCGCATGTGATCCCCGACAGACCTCAGGACATTTTATAATCACACTCCCATCCCGGACTCAAATGTAAAGATTTAAATACGTGTTGGTTTATAAACATCTTAATGAAGGTATACTGGAAATAAACTTCTATTTACTGAGTAAAGAAGTGACTGAGTTCGAAGTATTTGAAAAAGGACTTTGCCTCCAACTCTTGTACCTCAAGGAGAAGACGAGTGTCTATGACGGTGTAAACTACCACGGTCCCTTACTTCGTTTATAAGGAGTGTCTGTATCCTGAATACATATATTAGTGACTTTTCATTGACTTTTCACAGTTTTTAAATGTGTCTCATTGGTCTATTAGTACAATATCTTCGGTATGTGAAAAAGTTACAATTTTTTATCTCCGTATTTGTACTTAAAAAGAAACATATATATTGACTTTGAAAGGTAATTGTCAAAACCCGGAGATAGACGAGAATACAGTAAAGGGATTCAACCCCGAAACATGTTTACCACCTTTACATCTGTAGAAAACATTCGGTCTACCTTTTTGTTTAAAAATTTTGCCAGTAGGATGAAGGACTTACACACCTTGGGACCTAGGGTGTTATTGGACCAGGGTGACAAATGAGGGATTTAAACTTTTAATACGTCTCAGATCTGTACTTCAAGAAAGGAGATTTACGATCTACTGTATAATCTGTTGTATACGTCATTTGTAATCGTTCTCCTTTGACGACCACTCCTCCTCTTAGGACCTACAAGGGTCATCTCTTCTCTCAGACTAAGTACTTTATTTCGGGTCAATAAACAATCTTTGTCCTAGTCTTAAGAATCTTCACTAAATCGTGACCCCAATCTCTCCCTGACTGAAAAGGTCATATAAATTTTTATACATGGAAGTATGTAGAAACGTATCTACCGAATATAATAGAAAACCCACGAGTCAACGTAGACTGAGAACCGTTGAGGTACCTGACATCGTGTGGTTCAAGGAGACAGGTACCCTAAAATGTCAGCTCTTATGACCTCACCCAACGGTAAAAAAGTAGGTCCTCTAGAAGGGTTGGATCCCTAATTTGGGTACAGAGACACAGAGGATTTGACCGTCCACCTAAGAAATGGTGATCGTGGTAGACCCTTCGAGATATAATAGAAAATACTCTATGAATAATTGACTTTCATAATTTATAATTTACTTTATAATTAACTAGTCTGGTTGGATCCGTAAAATCTCTTCTTTAACTACTGATTGTAGTCTAACCGTTCGGTCACAAAAGAAAAGAGTGTGATAGAGTGACAGATCCTCCGACTTTGGTAGTTCCTCCACAATCCGCAAATGCAGATAAGAGAGACTAGATGTCTTGTCTCTCTCCGTAATGACTAGAGGTAAATTTCTACTCGTCAGTGATCCACTCCCGATCTTAGTGTCGGACCTACCGGGGTTGAGGTCCTGGATACTACTAAGGTTCTATTGAACGACGGAGAGAGAACGAGAGTTAATTTCTGACCCACTGTGTTTTGGTGTCACTCTGTGTCTTAAGTTGTGGGTCCAGGCTCCCGGAGGTCGTCACTAAGACGATATTGGACCTATGAGTTTAAAATTGTGGATGAACTCTTTTGGTTGTTTTGTCCCCGGTGGTCAATGGAGGAATATTGGGTTACAGGTAAGGTTTAAGGTCACACACGACGTCTGGTCGGAACCGTCAAACGGAAGGGTTGAAGTACTGTCCGACAGGCAAGAAATGTTTCCATGAATTCGACGCAGATATGGTTCACGCCAGTTACGGGTCCACCGAGAATAAGACATTGGAGAACAGGACGATTAGATACTCGTCTGAAAGGAAAGACGGTGACGAGGAGGTCAGTCGTGGTCACGTAGTCAGTCGAGTCTAACGGTGCGACCCACCGAATTTGTTGCCTGTAAATAAAGAGTGTCAAGATCTCCGACCCTTCAGACTCTAGTTCCAAGACCGTTCCATCCAAAGTAGACTCCGGAGAAGAACCGAATATTCGTCGATGGTAGAGTGACATACTCGTGTACTGATAAAACAAACGTGTGTCCCTCTTTCTCTCGTTCGAGAGACCACAGAGAAGAATAATTAGGGTAGTACTCCCGATGTGGGAGTACTGGCGTAGATTGGGATTAGTGAACGATTTCTGATAAAGGTTTATGTGACCCCGAAACCCTAAGTTGTACTCAAACATCCCCACTCCTTGTTTGTAAGTCAAGTATTGTTACCGAAGAGTCTTCAGAAGAAGGGAGAGAAGTATTTTCGTCGGACTCATGTGGACTGCCATTTTGATGGGGTATGACATTGTCCTCAAGTCAGTGAATTTTTATGTTTACTAAATTGTTAATTCAGTAATCTGTCTTTCGATTGAGTAGGTTGAGGAACGTTGGTGATAAAAAATTAGAGTACAATTCCCTTGACTTTGAGAAACACAGTTTAGATTAAACGTCCATGAGTAACGTACAGGGTAAACCAAAATTTTTGAAACTTACCCAACGGGTCTAAAATTTCAGGTTGAAGTGTGACTTTAGCCCTAAACTAAGTCGTGGGACACGGACGAGACGGGAGTCGAGTCACCTCGGCTCGTCTCCGACGAGAGACTAGTCGTGCTGACGGTAGGGAGACATGGGTGGGTGACCTGGAAACGTCCGGTTCCAAAAAGACCAGAAAAGTATATCTTTACGTTTATTCTCCGACCAACGACAACAGGTCCGTCGGGACGGACGATCTACAGTCAAAGGGTTCTTTAAGTCCTAAGAGATCGAAAAAGATTAGGTACCTGAGGTTTGACTTAAGATGTAAATGTTGCTCTGAGTGAACTGACACATTTGTCAGATACAAAATCAAAATCCTGTCTTAAGAAGTAAGTTGAACCAACAGTCCGTAGGAAGAGTTAAACCTTCACTTAAATTCAGTAAGAACGAAGAACCTGGATAGATGACCATTTGTCCGTCTAGTTCTCTTTTCTACAAAGTCAAACATCCTTTGTCTACCAGAACGACTCGTTTCTAATACCGTAGAGACTAAGAAGTCGGTTCTATTACTGAAAAATCAACCGTTAATATATCGTTGTATTGATGAATTTTTTTTTTTAATGTTTAGGGAAATCCAACTAGATTTCCAGGAACTCTAAACAAAGTGGGAGAAGGACTAGGGTTCTTACTTTTGTTACTCTTGATGACTTTGTCGTCGAGTTGAAATAGTGAACCCAGTCCGGAGTGTAAATGGTTGGAAAAGAGTGTCGTCATAAATTAAGAGTGTCGTCATAAATTAGGAGTGTTGTCGGGACCCTTCCTACCCAATTCCTAAGTCAAGTCAAGTCAAGTCAGCGAGTCAGCACAGGCCGAGAAACGTTGGGGTACTTAGCGTCGTGCGGTCCGGAGGCACAGGTAGTGGTTGAGGGTCTCAAGTGAGTCTGAGCGGAGGTAGCTCA
The DNA here is from genome assembly GCA_006410555.1 of Capra ibex. NCBI lineage: Eukaryota > Metazoa > Chordata > Mammalia > Artiodactyla > Bovidae > Capra > Capra ibex. The sequence goes on from SJYO01020080.1 coordinate 114,691,674, forward strand.
GTCACTACGGTAGATCGGTAGAGTAGGTACCAGCAGGGGAAGAGGAGGACGGGGGTTAGGGAGGGTCGTAGACTCAGAAAAGGTTACTCAGTTGAGAAGCGTACTCCATCGGTTTCATGACCTCAAAGTCGAAATCGTAGACAGGAAGGTTTCTTTAGAGTCCCGACTAGAAGTCTTACCTGGCCAACCTAGAGGAACGTCAGGTTCCCTGAGAGTTCTCAGAAGAGGTTGTTGTGTCAAGTTTTCGTAGTTAAGAAGCCGCGAGTCGGAAGAAGTGTCAGGTTGAGAGTGTAGGTATATACTGGTGACCTTTTTGGTATCGGAACTGATCTGCCTGGAATCAGCCGTTTCATTACAGAGACGAAAACTTATACGATAGATCCAACCAGTATTGAAAAGAAGGTTCCTCATTCGTACAAAATTAAAGTACCGACGTCAGTGGTAGACGTCACTAAAACCTCGGGGGGTTTTATCAGACTGTGACAAAGATGACAAAGGGGTAGATAAAGGGTACTTTACTACCCTGGTCTACGGTACTAGAATCAAAAGACTTACAACTCAAAATTCGGTTGAAAAAGTGAGAGAAGAAAGTGAAAGTTCTCCGATTAAAAATCAAGGAGAAGTGAAAGACGGTATTCCCACCACAGTAGACGTATAGACCCAATTCCTACTAGTTGTAATAAAATATCTATTCCCTTATTCGGGTTCCTTCAGAAACGTAAGTAACAAATGTCGGGGGCCGGTGATTTTCCTTTCAAATACGGTATATCCTCCTCCGAAGGCTCCACCGCGAGTGATCACCATTTCTTAGGCGGACGGTCACGTCGTCTACATTGTCTGTGCCCAAGTTAGGGACCCAGCCCTTTTTCTGGACCTCCTCCCGTACCGGTGGCTGAAAGAACGGACCCTTTAGGTTACCTGTCCCCTCGGACCACCCGATGTCAGGTGCCCCAGTGTTTTCAGTCTGTACTGACTTCGCGGAATTGTGTGTACGTAAGGATTTTTACGTTCGTCCTTCAATTTAAGGAGTAGTTACCCTACGGTCTTTGTCTGAGTCCAATAGACATTATAAAAGACGTTTAACGAGAAGGGGTTTAGGATTATTTCAAATCCGTAAATCTATGTAAAGTAGTGTATTACCTGTTGAATACGTAGTCCTTTCCCTGACATCTTAAAAGACCGACTTTTCCGAAGAACTCGACTGATAGATCACTGTTAGGAGTGAGCCCGAATGTCCACTGTAGGTCCTCACCAGAAGACGGGTAAAGTCCCAAGCAGGGGACGTGACGAGGACTCTACCCGACACACAATAATCACAGGAAGTCGAAACGGTGAAGAGTAGTAGGAGGGGAAGTTGTTTGTGTGGTTTGACTAGTGTCGGGTGACATAAATTTTCGTGTCGAGAGTAAACACTTAGTGTGACTCCGGACGACGTTACAATAACGGAGTCGAACCGTGAGTCCTGTGTGGGTTTCGCCAAGGAGGGACCTAGAGTCCAATCCAAGAGAAACCTAGGGATATACGATGGGTGGGAGGTCTACAAGATATGAATGAAAGGACAATGGACCGAGTACGACAGAATGAAAAAGGAGAGTCCCGTTTAGAGGGGTACGTATTTGGAGTCTATTTTGGAGATGGGGGTTTCTCTTATCTCCTGTTCCGACTTGACGTAGTCTTCATAGACTAGTCGTTAAAGGTTGACACCCTTTTAGTTGTTCGATCTACCAGGACCCCTGAAGTTGTCTGTTCACTACCCCTTTTCCCTTCCTTTCCATCGGTCTAATTGTCTGAACTTCTTTAAAATTTTTCTTTTTATCGTTCTGTTGAGACCACAGGTCCCTACATGTGTGACCCACTACTTGATTCCTTGTGTTCCTTCACAGTCTGTTCACCAGTGAAAACCTCCCTCACCTCTACTAAGACTAACCCCTTGTACTACCCCGATGACCTTTCCGACCGTTTCAAGAAGTGGACCGACCCTCGAGTTTCCACTAAACGGAATATTATTAACTAATTTGATTAAAAAAGTCATTCTGAAAGACATGAACAAATTCAAATGTTATTTTTGCAAATTTTTACCCCTGAAGGGACCACCAAAAGTGTGAGGGTTATGTTCCTCGGGCCCAAACTAGGGATCAACCCCTTGATTCTAGAGTGTATGGAGTGTCATGCCGGGGTTTTTTGTATTGTTTTGTCAAATTTTTACTTTTTGTTCGTTGAATGAGAAGGATCAGTGTATATGGATAAACTATAATACCAATGGAGGTCTATCACCGAGTCTTATCACAGTTCATTTTGATTCAAAACTAAAGGATGAGACAATGAATGATTATTACACTGAAAGTCATTCAAACGGAGACTCGTCACAACGGAGAGACTCGAAGAATAAGAAGTGGACCTTTTACCCTTAATATAGTCGTTGTATCGATTACAGTTTACTCTACACGAGACTCCTAATTTGCTTCAATACGTACATGTTGTGAAATATTTTACAAACCGTATTACAAATTATTTCTACTCGACAATAACTATAAGTTTGTAGTTGTTGGTGTATAAATAAATTTAACTAGAAATTTATAATTTTAATAGGTGTTATAGGTACAAGGAAATCATAAATTTCCTTTATATAACACGACTCAATACGAGAGGATTTTGTGGATGAGTTTTGGTCGACAATCTTAGAGAGTTACCTGCATAAAAATACTGTTTGATAACGGAAAATCTTTGTTTAGGATTAATATACAATTTTATAAATGTACCCACATAATGAAGTATTAGAATTTAGACTACATTTTAAAAGTTAGTCGTTCAATACTATCCTTAATTCACAGATGAGGTCGAGAAGAACGTGTGGTTGGGACATTATTTGCACCAAGAATATGCATAAAATGTACAAATATAAAAAGAAACATCAAACACTAGTATATTCTACTGGACTTACGACTTTAGAAATAAACTTTGGAGGAGAGGGAGAAATTAGAGGAGAATTTTTATAACATTAATTACACAGTGTGTGTAATTTGATATAAATAATTGTCAAACTGGGGAGGAACTTATGACATACTTTTTATTTACTCTACGACACGGACCTTTATATCTACACGACTTTATAATTACTTCCCTAAATCCTTACTAGTCCGTACAGTTACATCGACAGACATACTCTATGACCTTAACACTCCGTTTCAGACACAAATGATGGTGATGATTTAGATAGAATCTTTATTTTTATATTTCAGAAATTTCCCTTTTTAATTTGATCTTACCTATAGTAATTGTTTCGTCAGTTAAGGGAAATAAAAATTTTAAAATACATGTGTATACTTACTAGACATATTACATGTAAGTTATATCTTTCAAAATATATAAACTATTACATATCTTGTAAAGTGTTAATGTGATTAGAGAATGTATTGTAGAACTGTAGACAAAAATTTAAAAAAACGTGTTCGAGGAAAAAGTAAGTTAAACCATTTCGGTCAATATATATAGTTGCACATGACACTCGAGAGTCCTCCAATTTACTAACTCCTCTCCTATGGTCACTTGTCGACGTTCCTGTTTTGGAGTTTCACAAGTTGTTACCCTCTTGTCGGTCCGTCTGAACTCCGTCCTCTCCCTCTACGGGAAGACCCCCGACTCACTGAAACTAAAGGGTTAGAGACATCTGACGTCAAGTTGGGGTGTCAGCGTGATTAAGCTTTTTTGTAATATTTTTGATCCTTCTTTCGAAACAGAAAAACTAAGTGTCAGAACATTTGTCTATATTTCCTTGTTTTACACGAATGTATGTAGTTCTTTTTTTTAAGAACACATAGGTGAATCCAACTAGGTGTCTCACGAAAGAATGTTGCACTATGTTAATCTTAGTGACTGAAAAAAGGATTTATTTTTATATAAATATCTTTTTCCTTATTGTGACAGTACTTTGGTCCTCTTTCCGTCAATTCTCAAAAGAAGTTACCTAGTCGACCTCCTTACACCTGTCCCGTGACCGGAAAGTCGCAAATAACAGAGAGTACTTTCAAAGTACAGACTATCGGTTCCAGTGGACGGAGTACCAGATGTCCTCCGCCGTTCAACCTGTACTGACTACTCCTACAGGGACGTCATTCCATCGGTCGTTGAGGTCCAGGACGTTCTCTTTTTTTCCTTTTGGAAGATTTCTCGTCAGTACACTCTTGTGCCTGGAAATACTTTTACACTCTTGGTCCAGTTCGTAGGGTAGTGTTCCTGGACTACGTTAGATAATCCTAATAGATTCGTATGTTGCTTTAGAATTTGTGAACGTTGTGGTAAAAGTACCAAACGGAAATGATATACTGTTTCAATTTTTAGTAAAGCTTTAAATACGATCTGTCATTGTCCACTCCTTTGTACCTTTTTAAAAGGGAAGAGTGTAGACCCTTCAAGTAATTTTTTTTTAGAACCCGTGACTTCCTATGTCGATTACAGTCTACTCTTTTTTTTTTACCCTTTATTTGAGACATGAACTCAATCGGGTAAATTTTCAGTATGAACTACTTTAAGTGTTGTTTTTGTGGTAGATATGAATTCAATTTGGATAAAAGTAAACCGTTTTTTCTTTTCGATGACATTGTTTATTGTGGTTTACTTGTTCCCAGAGACTCACCTGTGGATCAGTATCCAGTTTTGTACTTACGATACCTTTTCCATAATCATAAAATCAAAATATACAGAACTGAGAATTCAGAGATCACGTATTTTTACGGTAATAGGGTCGTAAATAGTTCTACACAGGATACTCGTATATTACCGAAATCGGAAGATCAAATTGAATTCTGTGACGTCCCTGTAAATTAATGTGGAGTCTTAGTAACGTGTTGACATGTTTCATAAACGTTTTCTGTGACATGATATCGTATGATGATGTATAACTCGTTATAAAAATCGACTTTAGTATCCTTTGTTTCGTTTCCGATCCCTTGTAACTTCCCAATCCTGATCTTTCCGTCTCCTTCACCGTACGTAAATCGTTTTACCAAGAGATGGACGAAGTCTCTCGATGTGTCTTCAATCGTTCGACGGACCGTCTCGCCTAGATTTCAGGCGAGGACTCCACTTCCCCCGACGACGGTCACTCTTCCCTTCCTCTCTGTGGACTCCCCTCTTTTCTTTATATTCGTCGTTCCCTTCAACATTCCTTCACGTTTGTCGTCTCGTCCAACTTTCCGATTCCACATTATCCCTGACTTCATCCTGTTTTCCCTTGTCATATCTAAGTAGAAAAAAAAAAAATTGGAGAACTCGTAAACATGACTCCTAAACTTCTTTCGTCTGTGACATCGTGCACCAATGTGCGTCGGTCTCTGTTGAGTCGGACGTACTTGACGGTGTACGGTGGACCTTACGGGTCCGTGGACCTTGAAACTTGAATCTTTTGAATTCCTAAGAGACGGAAAATTCCGTACCACCCGAATGTAGATAGTTGGGGATGACAGTTAATTAGTCCTGTGGTCCGGAATATGTCTGACGAGTCGTCTTTGTCATCCCTCCTGTCCTCTGTGTGGGGGAACTGTCCGTCTCTATGTGGGGTAACTGTCCGTCAAGTCTCGATGTCACGGTGTGGTAATATAATGAAGGACGGTTACAAAGTGAGACCTGGGATCCGTCGTCGTTCTAACGATCCCTTATTTGGGAATTATTGTTGGGGGACTTGTGATGTCTAACCATATCAGGGACTCGTGAAGACTAACACCCCAGTTGAAACAAGTGTAGTTTGTTTAACTAATACTCTGGTTTAGTGCTCACGATGTATATGTTTTACCTGGTTCCTGCATCAAGAGTCTGATGTACGACTCCGTGAGCCCGTTTAAGACCCTGTGGTGACTTATAAAATTTAGACCTCTGTGTCACTGTAGACAACCTATGGCATGTTGATGAGAGTTCAACAAACTTACATTGATGAATTATTTTAATTAATGATAAAGAAAACCAGATCCCTATTTCTTTTTTTTAGTGATTCGATACTTCCGTGACACTTGACTCTTTCAAACCCTTGGAGACCCGATTTTATATTTGACACCTGTTACCTGGGACTTCCTAATAGGTCCCCTCTAGTTTAAGATCACGGTGGTAAACGGAGAAATCCTTTCTGTCCAGTTAAGGACTATAAAGAAATTTACTTCAGACTCTACGAGAGAGGGAGTGTAGAGACCGGAGAAGGTCTGTACAGACCAAAGATCCCCGTTCTTCGATGTCAGACGATCCTACCTCGTCCCAAAAGAGGTCTCTGTACACCCTTGTTTCTCATCCCGGACGGTCTTTACCCCATGTACCGTGTGGCACATTCCGACGACCTGAATTCTCCCTTCTCTTTTCTATTTTTAGTTGTTTCTTAGGGTGTCTTACCTTAACCGATGTTATCTCATCACTTTCCTGGCACCCGAAACCACTTTTACTTGTACCCTATAAGTCACCCCTTTTAAATTTTTTTTTTTTTTTTTTTTCCCTTCGGGACGGAGCCGTCGTCACAGGATGATATTTGACTGTAACTGGAATCCTTTAGAAAGGATTGTACCGAGGGTAACACATCAGAACCTGTATATATTTCTGTTTTTGTTTTCCATTATTTTTTGGGTTAACACGTTTCTAGATTACTTGATCAGACTATTCTCCGGGTTCTTTGTGAGGGAGAGAGGGGGACTACTGGAATCCTTCGGTTCAATTGATAGGGTGGACGGAGATTAATTCATCTTATTAATTCACATGTCATGTTTCAAGAAGTAGAGGTTAAGGTCGAGGATTTTCGTAGAAACGGAACCGGACAAAGAGAGGGAAAGGGACAAAAAAGGAAGAGATAACTAAAGGACCCACTCCTTTAAACTCCTAAAAGTGGCGACTTTACGAACAGTCGTGGTTCGAGAAGATCTTGGATTCTTTACCAATTCATTGGGTCCCGGGACCTGTCACTCGTCTATGTCGATTAGGTGTGGTACCCATTTCAAGGTAGTTCCGTGAAAACTACTTGTAAATAGTATTCTGTATTGTTATACGGTCAGATCCCTCAGTCAGGGTAGAGTTGAATAGTTGTGACTCATTAGACCGGATCTTATAAAAATTAAAAATAAGGTTTGAGACTCGTACACTGACTTACTGTAAAGGAGTCGTCGGTCCTTCTTTTAGTACTTACATAAAAACCAGTAAGGTTAGAATAAAACTTTATCATTAATTGAAATAGAGGTAGAGGATTCATTCAGGTGTATAGTCTTCTTTCCCGACTGCTACTGAACACAAGAGTGTCATGGAATAAAATAAACGTTTGACTAATGTCTCCCCGAACCATGTTAGACTTAGAAGAGTTCTGACTTCCTTCCTACCTCATTTAAATTTTAAGGTTAAGTTATGTTGTAACATATGTAAGGTACCTCAAAGTGTATTACTCGAGAATAGTAATAATCATCATGAACGGGGAAAATAGTTTGTTACTGTGCGTTGTATAGTTGTCTTTTCAAGTTTGTGTTTTGAGTAACCATTGGGCTCGTTATTTATTTGTAGTCAAGTTGACCGTCATGAAAGTGTTGTTTTCTTGTATGGTCGAACTACTACGTGATACTTGGCCTGTCAAACCCCCGGTTGTGTCGAGTCTTGATCAGGTCTAACAGGACACAACTGACTACACTGACGTCCGAAGTCGTTACTGCAAGTATTATCTGTGTCATTGGGCTCCGGGAAACGTCCCACCCTAAATATGGTGGGAGGTGAAACTACCGAAATAATCTTAAAGACGGAGAACTCGACCTGGTTCCTACACTTTTTTAAGTGTTTGGTTTCGGAAAGAGGAGACGATTAGAAGTGAGAAATGTCGAGTAGTTTCGACGAAGGGTGTTGAGTAAGTCTTCGGTGCTGTTCCTAGGGTCATTTTTCTTTCCATTCTGTCTTTAGAAAAATTAGGGACTTGAAAAAGATATTATAATCCTTTAGGCTCACCCCGACTCCTGGGTTTACTAAAACTTTCTTTGAGATCCAGAGATTTCTATTTAGGAAGAGAGAACACAAAAGATTGGAATCTGGTGAACTGGGTGTCGACAATCATGTAGTTCCTGGTGGACGTCAGAAAATAAGGTAGGTCATTCCAGTTACCTACACTTCCAGTGAGTTCCTGTTTTCTTAATCTACTACGGAAGGATCCCTACGAATATTGGATGTATAGAGGGATAAGAAGTTCCAGTTTAAAATTCATTCAAATGAGACTCGATCTTTTTTTAATCCGTCTAAAAAGTTAGTATGTTAAGAATGAATGTTTTTTCCACCGTAACACATTTGAAAGACCCGTCTTAAATTTCTCCATTTCAAGAACCACACAGATACTCTAGTATGAGGATGAATCTTCGATGTCGAACTTTCTAGACCTTCTCTGATTCTGGTATAAGATCCATAGAGAGAGGTATCAGTTGTACCCCGTCCACTACCCTTTCACTCTTCCCTCTGGATACCATGAGATGAGAATACATGTGTGTACCGACCGTCAGTGTCGTGGGGTACAAACATTTGAGATGTCGAGACTAATATTTAAACTCACCTAATTATAATTTCTCCAGTGTCACCTCTTTTTTCGTCATTACAGTGTTAGTTAAGATTTTAATTTTGGTACGTTTGAAAGAGGTTTCAGGGATAAAACCTAATAAGTTCTAAATCAGAAGTCCTAAATATTTAAAGATATGATCGCTATTCCTAATAATTTTGTTAGTGTGACCATACTCTTTATGACCCATCATTAAAAAAGAGAATTAAATGGATGTAGTAGAGACCAATCTCCTCCAACGTCCCGACTGTAAAATTTTTTATGTGATATTAAAGTCCGTTACCGTTCTTTATGAATTATGAGGATTCCAATTAAAGTTTGATTTTTGAAATTATGGTTTCTGATATAAAGTAAAAAGTCGTAAATCATCAAATTACGATACTGGAAGAAAAATTTGTCTTCGGTTATACTTTTACTCATAAAGTCTTAATAATACAATTTTATTCACACGGTTTACCTGTTTATAGACCTCGAAGAAAACTGGGGGTCCGTCGTTTTATAGGAAAGGAAGTACCGTGGGTATATAAAGGAGGGTACTCTTATGTTCGGAATTTATAAATTGTTTTAATGTCTAATTAGTGACCATTGAATCTTCTTTTTTATAAACTGTACACTCGCACGTGTCCATCTTGAAGTTAGATAATTAGACCGTCTTACCTTACTACGATAGTGCAAAGACTATGACTATTAAGACTCATTTATGAAGAGGTTAGAAATACACGTACAAATTCTATTTGTAAAATTATGTCGGTATGGGTTTTATAATTCATACTGTAGGACCTAATCGACCCAATTTTTGACTAGTCCCAGGCGAAACGTCAGTCGTATGTAAGTTGTGGTGTTGTCAGGCATACAACAGACCCGATCTTAGTCCCCAGGTGACGTACAGGTACTGTAGAGGTTCTGCCCATCAATATTGTCCTTAGATCCTTTTGAGAGATTTGCGACAAAAGTCAGATCTGTCCCGTTTTCCTTCCAGGTATACCGATGTACCACGGTATACAGAATCCTTTCTCTTAACCCACACGAAACCAAATGGACACTCCATAGGACGACAAACACTGAGTCTTTATTTGTTTAGTACAAAGACTAGAAACTTCCGTGAGGTCTGACTTCTTGCTCTGTCCTAAAGTAAGTGGATCCCTTCATTTTGTTTGAGAAACTTGTATTTGTTTGACCTACAACCATCTAATCTAATTTTTCTTTTTCGTTTGAAGATTCTGTTTGGTTTCTCCGGTTGAGTCCTTTCCCCGTTTCTACTTGGTTCTGGAGTGTAAGTAGTTTGTAAGATGTGGTCCGTCTAGAGTAATTTGGTCTGGGTTTCTTTACGGATTGAGTCAGAAGGGAGATTTGAACCTGATCTGATAAGTCTGAATAACGAAACATACATTAAACCCGTCATTCTATAAGTACACTATCATTGTTGACCGACTGACACCACAGCCGAGTACTTCATAAAGACTCCTTCGCTAAACCCCTATTTTATAACGTTTTAAGTTCGATTTTAAATTTCGTGAGAAAGTTTGATACCTACACTGGACAATCTTCCTTAGTCACTTGATTTTATCTGTCCTGACCCACTTAAATTAAGTATACTGGTAATATAGATGATGACACCGGTTCTTATGGGATCTTCTTTAGGAGTCTCAGTTGTTTCTCAGACTTTACGTCATCAGCCCACGTTAAAGTTGTTGTCTTGGACTAGGACCAAGTAAAGGTTCCGTTTTATAAATTGTAGTGTTATTAGATTTAGATACAAGGTTAACGACTACGGTTTCTTCGACTTTGACTCACCAAGATACTTCTGGATCTTATGAAGGATCTTGATGATTATTATGGGGTTTTTTCTACAGGAAAAGTAGTATTCCCTAAGCTTACGTTTTCATCCTTCAGTTCTCTATGGACCTTATTGTCCGTTCAAACCGGAACCCCATGTTTTACTTCATCCCGTTTCCGATTGTCAAAACAGTTCTCTTGTACGACCAGTGTCGTTTGTACGAAAAGGTTATTGGGCTCTCTACTGAGATGTGTACCTGTAGTGATCTACCAGTTATGTTTTTAGTCTTACTAATGCAAGAAACGTTGGTTCCTACCTCTACGAGATGTGTCTGTCAGTTTTGTTCTGGATCTTCAGTGACACCAAGTTTCATAGTCTATGAATAACGTTTTAAGTCCGACTTTAACTCCTTTTAGTGATCCGGTAAGTCCTACTGGTTTCTTGATACTTACCTTCAAGTATTGTAACATGTCCTCCGTCCCTGGTTTTGGTAGGGTTTCTTTTTCTTTAGGTTCTTCCGTTTTACCAACAACCTACTTCGAAGTGTTCATCGACTCCTTTCCTCTCTTCACTTTCCGTTTCCTCCTTCCTTTTGTATACGCGTTGACTTGCGTCTCAAGGTCTCTTATCGTTGTTCTCTATTCTTCCGGAAGAAGTTACTTGTTACGTTTCTTTATCTCCCCCCCTTTATCTTACCCCTTCGGATCTCTCGAGAAGTTCTTTTGACCTCCATAGTTCCCTTATAAAGTACGTTCCTGTCCGTGTTATTTCCTGTCTTTGTCACTCCTAGATTGTCTTCGTCTTCTCTAATTCTTCTCCACCGTTCTTATGTATCCTATTGATGTGTTTTGTCCAGAACTACTGGGCATATTCGTGCTACCATACCAGTGAGTGGATCTCGGTCTGTAGGTCTTCGTACTTCAGTTCACCCGGAATCCTTCGTAATGATACTTGTTTCGATTGCCTCCACTGACTTGAGGTCGACTCAATAAATTTTAGGATTTCCAACTACGACAAAATTTCACGACTTGAGTCATGCAGACGTTTAAACCTTTTGAGTCGGTACCGGTGTCCCTACCTTTTCCAGTCAAAAGTAAGATTAGGGTTTCTTCCCGTTACAGTTTCTTACAAGTTTGATGACATGTTGACGTGAGTAAAGTGTACGATCGTTCCATTACGAGTTTTAGGAAGTTCGATCCTAAGTCGTCATACACTTGGTTCTTAAAGGTCTATATGTTCGACCCAAATCTTTTCCGTCTCCATAGTCTCTAGTTAAACGGTTGTAGGTGACCCAGTATCTTTTTCGTTCTCTTAAGGTTTTTTAAGTGAAGACGAAGTGACTGATGTTCTTTCAGAAAACTGATTCATCTAGTTTGACATATCGAGTTTGTTTGACCTTTTAAGAATTCTCTACCCTCATTGTCTAGTGGTGAGGACAGAGGACTATGGACATTTACCCAGTTCTTCGTTGTCAATCTTGGTCTGTACCTTGTTGACTGACCAAGGTTTAACCCTTTCCTCATGCAGTTCAGACATATAACAGTGGGACGAATAAATTGAATATACGTTTCATGTAGTACACTTTACGATCCGACCTACTTAGTGTTCGACCTTAGTTCTGATAACCCTCTTTATAATTGTTGGAGTCTATACGTCTACTATGGTGAGATTACCGTCTTTTGTTTCACCTTGATTTCTCGGAGAGTTACTCACTTTTTCGACCGAACTTTGATTGGTGAGTCTTTTGTTTCTAGTACCGTAGGTCAGGATAGTGGAGTACCGTTTATCTTCCCCTTTTTCACCTTCGTCACTGTATAAATCCGAGGTTTTAGTGATGTCTACCACTAATGTTTATACTTTAATTTTCTGCAAACGAGGTACTTTCTTTTTGATACTATTTGGATCTGTCGTATAATTTTTCGTCCCTGTAATGAAACGGTTATTTCTAGGTAGATCAGTTTCGATACCAAAAAGGTCATCAGTGCATACCTACACTCTCAACATAGTACTTCTTCCGTCTCGCGATTTCTTAACTACGAAAACTTGACACCACGACCTCTTCTAAGATCTCTCAACGAACCTGTGTCCCTCTAGTTTGGTCAGTTAGAATTTCCTTTAGTTGGGACTTATAAATAATCTTCCTGACTATGACTTCGAGGTTATGAAAACGGTGGACTACATTTCTCGGCTGAGTGACCTTTTCTGAGACTGCGACCCTCTCTGGCTCCCGTCCTCCTCTTCCCCATCCCTCCTTGTTTCCTACTCTACCAACCTGCCGTAGTAACTGAGTTACCTACACTCAAACTTGTTTACGGTCCTTTATCACGTCCTGTCTCTTTTGTATCACACGACGTCAGGTGCGCCGACGTCTGAGTCTGTGCTGAATCGCTGACTTGTTGTTACTTGTTAGATCTTTCATAGTCAGATAGTGTATATTTTACGCGTCATATTTACTGAACACACATTTACATAGGATTCTCCGTTCTGTACAAAGAAAGATCCTTTTTCTAAATTTTTTTTTTTTTTTTTGAATCCTTTAAGGTTGCATCTCCCATAGAAAGTGTATAGTTCCAAGTCTAGTTTATAAATACTTCGCGGGTTTAGTATCCAAGGTGTCACCTGTGTTTCTACTCTTTCTGTAAAAGACAGGGACTTCACGGATGTCAGATCCTTTCTCTATCTACCACGGTCTATTGTGTTACCCTTCGTAATTTCATCTATGTATGTACCCCTGGTACTCTCAGGTTTTCTGAGAGACAGAAGACCTCGTTTCGTCACCACTTTCACTAAACGACACTTACACGACTTCCAGGATGAAACCTTTGATCACATTAAGAAAGGAAGGGAACACTCACCTTCCACCAATAGGTCTCAACGACGCAATTAAGAGTAGTTGTCCTTAGGTCACCGTTCAACTTCCCTCGTACTGACCCCCGTGTACCATGTGTCCTTACGGACACGAACCGTAAGTCTTGTGGGTGTCCATTTAAATTATTTGTATATCAATTACTGACGTTATCGTGTACGGTAGAGAGAAGAAATAAAAGTGGGGTTTGTCGAGTTTGTCATTCAGACGATCTTCCCTTTTACCGTATTTTTTACGAAATCAACCTTGTATGTGTGTGTCACCTAAGTGATTTCCTTTCGAAATTCAGTCAAATTTGGATGTCTTCTTGTAATCATTTATCTTTGTCAGGTTTATGGATTCTTACCTATTTACCCATTTGTACCGTATATGTATGTTACCTTGTAATACGTCGGAATTTTTCCATAATTCACAACTTTGTGTGACATTGTGTCAACTTGGGACTTTAGTACGGTTCTCCGTCTTCGGTCTGTGTCCAGTGTATGACGTATTAAGGTGAATACACTTTACAGGTCTTAAGGATCTTTTATTCTCACCACTGACGGTCTTCGACTCCCTTTCTTCTTTACCCTTTATTGATGAATTAGTGATAAACCCCCTTGATCCATCCGTCGCCAGTACATTGAAAAAGGCCGACACGAGTATAGGTGACGACGTGCACCCGAAAGAGGTCAACATCTCGTCGCCGATGGGAGACCGACACCGCACGTACGAAGAGTACGTCACCGAAGAGAACATATGTCCAAAGTGGAACACGAGATCCCACGCCCCCAGAGTCATCAAAACCACGTGTCCGAATCATCAGGGCTCGGTACACCCTAAGAGGTGTACACCCTAGTTCCTAGTTTCGACGTTGGAGACGTAACCGTCCACCTAAAAATTGGTAACCTGGTGGTCCCTTTTGGGTGTTGTAACAATTACATGACTCCTAGTCACTTAAAAAGTCAAATTTTCCCAATTAAAATGCAATACACTTAAAACGAAGTTAATTTTTTTTTTTCGTAATGATTTACCTGATATATTATTATTACTTACTCCTTAAAAAATCTTCGTTATAATTCTTATTTTGGTTACTCCTTTTATTTTAATAACTTGACCAAACTTGATCCACACACGTGCATCGACTTTGTTAACATCTCACCTCACAATGAGAGAGTCGATACAGACTGAGAAACGGTGCGGTACCTGACATCAGGGAGTCGGAGTATTCAAGTACCTTAAGAGGTCAATGCTTATGACCTCCCCATCGGTAGGGGAAGAGGTCCCCTAGAAGGACTGGGTCCCTGACTTTGACCCAGAGGACTTAACGTCCACCTAAGAAGTGACAGACTCGGTGGTCCCTTCGGGTCTACTATTATGTAATTATGTGTAGATTCAATGTTGTTTTCTCTGAAACAACCCGATTATCGATTGTGAAACATTCACGATTACTTTCTCTACTTTGATTTTACTATAAGACATAGAAAAATTTCCATAATACCATCTCAGTCGTTTTGACCAATAGTGATAAGGTGTTATAGAAGATCTTAACTTTCAATTAGAATCAGTCGTGATTTACAAGTTGTAAGAAGATGCGAATTCTTACATGTTGTACGATAGTGATAGGTCTCTTTCTTAGGAGGACGACTGATAAACAACAAATCAACGATTCAAAATAGTCTGAGAAAACGTTGGGGTACCTGACATCGGACGGTCCTAGGAGGCAGGTGCCCTAAAGAGTCTATTCTTCTAACTTCACCCCTCGGTAAAGCAAGAGGTCCCCTAGAAGGACTGGGTCCCTAGTTTGGGTGTAGAGGACGTGACCGTCTTCCTAAGAAATGGTGACTCGATGGTCCCTTCGGGGTAAACTCATACACCAAACACAAATACTCCGTCGATACGATCACAGTGGTTGTCAATTCTGGGGACCAAAGCTTTTACGGAACAGTATTAATTGTCTAGTTTCAATGGAGACACGTCTGAGTGGACAAGAGGTACGACGTCCGAAGATCAGTAACGGAACTCTCGAAATTGTTAGACTCGGAAACACCGACGACCCGACAGGTCTAAAAGTTCCGGTTACGGAAGTTCATTAAAATTTTCCATACCCTGGTTTAGATGAAAGTTCCGGATCTTCTTTTATAATTCATATATACACACACATACATACACACGTATATGTGTATGTATACGAAATTTTTTTTACATTCGGTAGGTGACTCCTTTATTAAAGTGAGGGTCCTGGGATGGACCTTCTCCTGTGAGACTAAATTAAGGTCTCTGTCTTAAACCCCCATCCCCACCCATAGATTATTATCTCTGTAAAAATGATTTACTCTACAATAAGAGAAGGTAGTTGATAAGATTTACAATATACGACTAATAAAATGAATTAGGAGGGGTTTAATTTACTACTTCCGTGTTAATAATAACTACCTTTTTAGTTGTGTACTTCCGGAACTGTCAGTGTCTCGATCCACCGTTACCTGAGACATAGATCTGGATAATTCTTGTCTTGGACTCGAATATCGGTCATATGACCGGACGGAGAAGATTACTGTATATGACTACACTTTGTTATAAACCTCTTATAATTACAAAAAGTGTAAGAGGATTTTGTAGTTGGAAATGTCAGTGGTATGTAAAAGATGGCCGGATTATTTTCGATTCATTATGAGACCATGGTGTGTTAAAAGTTACGGGTGAGACTTTAAGTTTTACTTCTCCACTTTTTCGTTGATTGTAAATCATTCACAAGGAGAAAAATGTCTATAATAAGAGTCTTGTTGGAACACTCTTCGGTATCGAAATAAAATGTCTACTCCTTAGACTCATGACAATTCCGATTTATTGTACGGACTCCAGTGTCTCGGTAGTTCACCGTCTTGATCGAGTACAAGAAAGATTATGTTGTTAGGTGGATCAGTCAATATTCAGACTTGGAGTCTCGTAGATTAATAGAGGAACTTTACATGGGTCATGAAGATTGAACGCACTTACTCCTTGTCCCTACCTTCGTCCCCACCCACCTCTCTCTACTAGACTCTCCTTTTTCCCGACCTTTTATCCTCTCGGTCTATTATTCCTACATCCCGGAACATAAGTCCAATTCCTACAGTCTACATTGAACCAGTAGACCGTCTATTACCCTTTGGTGACTTCTTAAAAATTCACGTCTTACTGAATATAAAATTTCTCAATATAAAATCTTCCCATTGAAAAAGTTACTAAAAATTTAACATACAAAAAACAAAAGAAACTACAGACGATGATGAAATGTTACCTTAGGTAGTTCAGAAGAAAAGTAATCAGAAGAAAATATAAGAGAAACTTTTCCTGATATTTTTGGAACCACACGAAAAGTTTGCACTGAATTTGTTTCTTTACTCATTTGTTCTGACTTAGAAAGTTTTTCCTATTTGGTTTAAAATATTTCGATCAATTCCTATTTACGAATCATTGGTTAGTTTTAAATTTTAAGTTTGTAGTGTTTTCATGAAACTGTGACCTTTCTAAAAACCATCGACCGGGTAGAAAAGACACACATATATTTGTACAAAGTAGGCCATACACATAGACATATTTTATTTTTTAACATGTACGTGGTCGAGTGTTCAATGGAGAGACGGTTCAGTCCCTTCGGTTTTAGTCACGATTTATTCACTTTTAGATAAACAAACCATACAACAAAAGGGATTTTATCCTTAGATCTTTCAATAAATGGACACGATGATTAAGTGAGACGAGGAAGACTTTGTAAGATAATTAACGAAGTGTCCGATCTGGTTACCATAGACCAGCAAAAAAGTAAGGTAAATAGTCACCCGGTTACCAGAGGTTTCTACGGTACCAAGCTTGTGTCTCGATTCTTTTCTCTTCCAATGAACATCTTTCGTTATTAAATACATTGTGTTATTTATGGTGTTATTATATGCTTTTTGGATGTAAGTCAAGTTCAAAACAAACCGGTACGACACTCCGTACACCCTAGAATCAAAGGGTTGGTCCCTAGTTTGGGTATGTAGGACGTCATCTTCGCACCTCGAAAATGGAGACCTGACGGTCCTTTCGGAGTAGTCAAGTTCAAATTATTACTTGACTCAGTTTAAGTCAGAGGATAATTAGTATAGTAAATTTGGTCAAATTCTTGGAAATGTTATAGTTCGTCAAGTATACCTACTTCCATGCACCGTCCTTTCCCTAAATAAGACGTTACATGTAATCAGTCCTTCTCCCTCATGTCTATTTAAGATGTCAAAATCAAATGGTTTACCTAAGTAGTAGTTATGGAGTAAAAGTCTGTCCCGTACTTATTGAGCTTACCGCGAGAATCCTTACCGTAACAAGGATACTAAGTAACGGACCTATTAAAACCCTTCTACCGGGTTACCACCTTGGACTAGTCGGTCGACTCCGACACGTGACTTCTCTGTATGACAACGGCAACAGTTTCAAAGGTCTCAGAGAGGGACTCCTTGTTCGTTTAATATTTTTTGACTATTTCAGAATTTACAGGGATCATTAATAAAACACAAGTTTTGTCTAAGATTGACGACCGTGAACTTCTGACTAGGTATTTAGGATTTTCTTGTTGTTTGTAGAGGTAGAACTATTTTCGCACTTAAATTTCCTGAGATGCTTTCACTATAGACTTAGATGTGTCTAAAAGAGACCCGTAAAGATAAAAATGTAGAGTAAAGATGACGTCTGTCTATAAAGATAAATCTCTAGTAGAGAGTTTTTTATAATCATCCATAAAAATCCATTACAATGTCTTAACAGTCATAACCTCTTATAGTTATTAAGTCCTTTTACGTTGTTGATCACCTTACAAAAGGGGTCAAGACATTTTTAGTCTCATTTCTCTTTAGCACTGATATCTTTGCTCTATATATATTTATAGACCGTATGACAAATATAAAAAAATTTTCAGAACTTTTCGATTACTATGGTTGATTACTAAAGATTCATGAACTCTAATATGATTCACGAAGTGTAAATAGTTTTGAGTACTTTTGAAGTCGGAATCTCCGTCTACGACACTGGAAAGATACTACGTTGACTCCGTCTCAACCCTCCATAATAAGGTCCGGTGTCTCGAAATAGTATCCGATTGTTGTGTCCGAGAATCGGTGGAGTTTTCGGTCGAAAAATTTAATTAAGTTGTTGTTAGTGTATGGAGTCGGTGGTCCCTTCAGGTTAATAAAAGTTATACATCTAAGTTTGTTGTTTTGAAATATAAAGTCCCAAATACTGACCGGTTTGGTTCTGGTTTAGATGAAAGAATGAGTGAGAACGGAAGGACGATCGGAAACTCGTGTCCATGTCCCAAGTAAGTAAATAGTTATCAATTCTGAGAGGACAGTTAAAGAAATCGACTCACTTCTTATACGGGATCGTCCTGTGTGAAGGTAAATCTAAAGATGTGATTTGGAAATCCAAAGAGGAATTTTTGGTGTGTTAGTGACCTTTACCCTACCGTCTTTGGAAAGTCTTGGAGACGTTGACAAGAAGTCTGATTTTTCAAAGTGAAAACTAGTTCGTATATGCTTAAATTCACACCCCTGATGTAACTTTCTCCATCGGTTAAGAATTACGCACCAGTTACTCTTACCACAAAATTGTCTTTGTGACAGTTGTATAAATCGTTTTATACACTTTGCAGACTGACTACTGATTTCGAATGTACTCCTGACAAGAAGAGGTCTTCGAGTCAATTAAAAAGATCGTCACGTCATTCTTTAAGAGATCCGAAAGAATCTTGGGTTCGACCAACACGTTATTTCTAAGAGTTCTTTTGAGGAGGTTGTCGTTCAAGTGGAAGACGAAGAGGTTTGTGGTGTCGTTTTAGAAGTCCGTTGAAATTTATCTCTTTCTTGTCAGTTCAGTAAATGATTAGTAATCAACATAACTCAACCCGTTTTTTCAGAACAAACCCGTGGTTTGTTTGAAAAAACGGGTCGGGTTATGTAATTGTTCTTTCTTTATTTTTTGGGATAATTTCTTTAGAAGTACGTTACTTGATCCGAAATTTATCAGTAATTATGTTATTTCAGTTTTAATAAACAAAAGTGAACTATTTAAAGATATTTTCAAGGAAACTAATTCAATGAGAAAAGTCTTTTTCAGGAAACTAATTCTATGAGGTTTTCACTTATAAGGATGAAAAATTTTTTTTACAAATTTTGGAACAAAAGGTCCCCTTCTATATTCATAGAATCATTGTTTCGTTTCCTACCAAAATATGAGTGAATCGTCCTTGAATGTTTGTTATTTAAATGTCATTTTACATTTTAAGGAAGGAGACTTATTTTCATATGAAATGGAAGGTCCAATGCAGTCCCAACAGAACGACTAAAAATTTCACGGAACCCTTTTTTTTCTTCCTGTCCTGCAGTTTGAAGTCAGTGTTCTGTGGTGCAAGTAATGGGAAATATCTCATTCAGGACCTCTCGACTGTCTGCTACGCCTTTTACCAACGGAGGGACCGCTGAGGTGGACTTCCAGGATTCGACAATTATACACAGAAATGAATGAGTTCGTAGTAAAGAGATTGACAGCACCTGTGAAATAGAGACCTTGATAGTAAGGTTTAATTGAGTCCTAAAAGTACGCAAGGAAGTTTTTATACCTGTCGTCGAAGTCCCAACAGAGAGTACCGTAGGTATTTTTGCGAACCCTCTTTAAAGTAGTTACATTAAGCTTGGACCTGCTCCTTTAAACTCTTTTATTTTTTCTGGATAACTTTTGTAGCGTTATAAACCAAACGAAATGTAAAGAGATTCTTACTACGATACTACGCACAATGCCGACTATGCCCGGTATTGATGGTAGGTTTTCAGGGCCTATTGTCTATTTGGAACCAAATACCACCGAGTCATCATTTCTTAGGTGGACGGTTGCGTCCTCTACATCTTCTGCTGAGCCCGAGGTAGAGACCTAACCCTTCTAGGCTAAAGGACCTCTTCCCCTACCGTTGGGTGAGGTCATAAAAACGGACCTTTTAGGGTACCTGTCTCCTCGGACTGTCCGAGTACCCTGTCGTTTCTCAGTCTGTGTTGACTCAGGCGTGTGTGTACGTTTCCAGTGTTCTGAGGGATGCTGGAGGATGAAGAATGGATAGACCCAATTAAAGGAGAGAGGTGGAGTTTAAATTCATTGCAATTCTTTAAGTCGTGGTGACCACACATTTCAAGGGTCTCGAGTAGTTCGATGGTCTAGGACGGGACGTGTACGACAGGGGAGAAGGGTCTTTCAGGAGTCCATGTCGACTAGACATGGAGGTGGAGAGGGGTTTTAGGGGCTGTGGGAGTGTTTAAGAAGAGTACGAAACACAATGTGTTCATTAAAAATCATGGTACAAAATGTAAAATGACACGGAAAGGGGCTTTTCCTAAATTTTTCGTTGAATTTTCTTGTAGGTTGTGTATATATGTTTTTCTTTTAATCACACTCTGTATTCCTGTTTCCCTTTCACTTCCAACTCTTCTGTTCAAAAAGGGAGTCTAGAAGTGTATCAAAATAGAGGAAACACACTAAGTTCACATACAATTTAGAGTAGAATATCTTCGGAAAGGACCGGGTCAGACAGAACAGTCACGGACATAAAAGTAAGGGACCGTGTTCGACTATGAGTTCTTGAATAAACTTACTTACTCTGATTACACGCTTAATCATGTATTTCTTTTATAGTTTTCGAGACATATTGACGTTCGTTATATATTATTTAAATCGGGACTTGAAGGACCGTCAGTCCAAGTACAAACCCTTACGTTCATGTGGGCACCACCTAAGAACAGTTACATACCGTTTTGGTTAATTTTTTTTTTTTTTTTTCCTTTGTTATAATCAGTGTACTATCTCTCGTAGGTGTTTTATCCTACATACAGTAAGAGAACCACTTTAACTAGATTCTACATTTATGTTCTCAATTTTGATGTTTTGTGGATGCTTTTTTGTATCCGTATCTAAAAACATTGAGACCTAATGTATTACCGAAAATATATTATTTTCGTGTTCGACGTTGTTTCTGTGTAACCTGAAGTAGTTTTAATTTGTTGTTCTTTCACCTTTTTGTAGATGTTTTACCCTCTTTTATAAATATTTAGTATATAGACTATTCTCTGACCATAGGTTTTATGTGTTACATCCCTTGTTTCATATTCCTTCCAACTCTTCTTGTTAATGTTGAGTTGTCATTTTTCTGTTGAGTTAATTTTTTACTCGTTTCCTACTCTTATCTGTAAAGAGATTTTTCCTACATGTTTACCGGTTATTCGTGTACTTTTCCATAAGTTGTAGTAATCCGTGGTCCCTTTACGTTTCGTTTGGGACTATGTCGTGTGAAGTGTGGGTGATCCTGCTGGTGTGAGTTACTTCTAGATATATCATTCACAATTTCTTCTCCACCTATAGTGGTAGTCGCCACCATACATTTTACCACGTCGGTGACACCTTTTATCAGACTATTAAGGAACTTTCCAATTTTTATCACAATGGTATAATGGGTCTTTAAGATGAGAGTCTCTTTATCTTATGTATAGGTGTGTTTTTGAACATGTGTACACAAGTGTCGTATGTCTTATCGGTTTTTGACCTTTATTAGGTACACGGGTTAAAGTTAGTTATTTACCTTTTTGTTTTACACCACATTCATATCCCTTCACTGACGATTTAATCCTTTACCCAGAAAAGGGACCGAACTACTTTTACAAGATTTTGACTGACAACAACGGGTTTTGTAACTTAACCTATGAAGTACACACACTTAACATACCGTACAGTTAATGTAGACTTATTTCAATATTTTTACCTTTTCTTCAAATGACTGGGGTCAAGATCCGAGAGAACACCGGTTAGTAAGTTAATTCCTCGACTGTGAATATAAAAAAGGATATATCTTTTAAATTCATGTTTATATAAGTGAAACCATTTTAAACAGGGAGTACATAAAGTTTCCAATTTTTTAATGATTTCTCGAGTTTTTAATTAAGATCATGTATAAAATTTGTAGATTTTGTAATAAATTTTATATTGTCATCTGTAATATCAATACCCGATGGGTTGAGATCGAAATTCTTTTAAGTCATAATTTATAGTTATAAGTACTAAAATACCCGGGAACGATGCCCGTGGGTTTACATTACAAGGAATAGGGAATTAGGATGACTACTGTCTAATAATCGGTATAAGGGGTTCATTTTGATAAGGTCCAGAACACTGTATAAGAGTTATAGATTTAGTCCTCTAGTCCATTCTTTTTGTACGTTGACTTAGATCGAACAAAAGACATTCCCCCACGAGTTCTCGGAAATAAAGTATAAACCCGACCGTATCTGTCACGAAGTCACTCGTAATGAAGTGTACTTTGACTAAGTTATTGTCTTCTTCCTTTGACTCATGTTGACACAGACCTACGTTAAGATGAATCTTCATAATAAGATTATCCAAAGACGAGATACTTGACTTGGTGTCAAGGTCTCTAGTAAAACAGAAGAAGTCTAAGAATTACTCTCTAGAGGGACGTCTCTCCTCTTCGTTTCCGTGACATTATGAGTGAAAGTGTTCGGTCAAAAAAGTTTCACACTTTAGATTGGATAGATAGAAGACAGTGTTGAATTTTATATGAAAGTTTTATACAAAAACCGAGGAAGTTCCCTCTACTTGTCAAAGTAGTGATATTAAGTTTGTGATAGAATTCTGAAGAGTTAAGATCACGTCCGAAGGGACTAATATTAAAAAGAGATTGATCATTATTATCCTTATTAAGTCCATACAGTTAGAAAGTTGAAAGTATAGTTCAGTGAAGAAATGATAAAGTCT
This sequence comes from Capra ibex, assembly GCA_006410555.1. Classification (NCBI taxonomy): domain Eukaryota; kingdom Metazoa; phylum Chordata; class Mammalia; order Artiodactyla; family Bovidae; genus Capra; species Capra ibex. The sequence goes on from SJYO01020080.1 coordinate 114,714,663, forward strand.
GAAACCATTAGGAGTACTTTAATCAATGGTTTCGTTATCTCGAAATTATTAATTAAAGAAAGATTCTTGGGTAAAACACGAGTGGAAACCTGGATAATCAAATAGACGACAGTAAAATCGTTTTTCAAGACGACAGACCCGAGCTTGGACACCTACACAACTTAACGTCTTGTATAGATCATTTATTTAGTTTCGAGGACACTTCCTTTTTTTCGCAATCGCAAATATACGATTTATTTTTTTTATACTGAAAAGATCAGTCATCTTAAATGAAAGTTGGAATAAAGTTGAGTTACGTCAAACAAAAGAATTTTTTTAACATTCGGAAGATTTCGTAAGAAGATTAAATAGTCTGATATATTTCATCGAGTTTTATTCGAAATGGTAATGCTTCGTACTGATCTACTCTTTCGTGAGATATGTGATGGAGAACGGTAACGAAGAAACTATTAAAAACATGAACTACAGTTTCGTATTTCTCAGAGGTCTTGTTCGACTGCTGGACGTCTTGTTTTCTCTAATGTTCTTAGCTTAGTAGTGTGATGGAATGTAAATGATCGTAGTCACGGTCCGTAACTTGTTCCACGAAATGTTTCCCGTAGTATGAAAGTTGAAGTGTTGTTGGTCGATCTGTCCATAACACCAGAACGATACTCACTCCTTAGACTCTAGGTCAAACTCATCGGGTACTTAAGTGTTAATCACTCACCATATTGAGTGATATGGAGACTCCATATATCTCCAAATGTCTCCAGACTGAGGTTTCAGGTGTTAGTATTCGTACTACGGTATGACAGGAGGATGGAGTAACGAGTTATACGTTTGTTTTAGAGTGGAGGACTGTAAGATTCCTATGATATAAGTCCTAGATAATAAAAATATACCACGATCATAGAATCTCTTTACTCATCCTTCATCGTCAACGTTCTGTGACAAGGTCAGATTTTGTGTTATCGTAGAAAGACGTGCAGACACACGAGGAGTGGGGAAGGAACAGTAACTTCATCTGACCCGTTAACCTGAAATGAGAAGGTTTCAGTTCCCCGTTGTTCTCTGTCCACTGGTCTCCTCACTTCTCAACCGTTTCTCCCACTTCTGACGGTCCATAATCCGGCTCTACTTTTGGTTCCTACCATCGGTCTGACTCGATTCAATTGTCCGTCCTCTTATTTGTGCGTTTTACTCTGAACAATTTTACTCTGAAGAAAATTCTGTCCTTTGTTATAAAGTGACTTTTGGTCAGTGACAAGATTGGTATTCAAGTTTCCTTTTGTTCTGAAACCTCCCCTGTCTTCTTCAGTTAATAAAATACAAAAATTACAAGGACTCGTTTGTCACTTTCTATTAAATCAGATTTTATATTTACTCTTGTCTCATCCGACTCTATAGATTTGTAGTCGATAAAATAGTCTTTCTAATTTTGGTACTGACGTCATATATTTAAGTCATACTTATATGAAAATTTGGTACTGAAGACATTGTAAGTTAGTCAAATTAAAACGTAACAAACATCGACAATTTTCGATTATTTTCTCTTTTTGGTTGATTCCGACATCCTTACTGGTTTTTTTATTATTAGACGATCATTGAAAATTTACGACAGTAAATTTTCGATTGTTTTTATAAGTTATTATTAACTTAAAGTGAGTTAAGTGACTTGTATTATATATTGTACACGTTCCATGACCCCGTCTTTTACTCACTCTGACCAACGACGAGAGTTCCTCCGTCTGTTCACACTTCAGTTCTAATTACACTGAAGACTTCCCGACCGTTTCGACTGACTTGTTACGTACAACTACCCCTTCACTGTTTCAACCTCAATATAGTGTTGACAGAAACTTTTCGTTGGAGTTCCAACTAGATTGTGTTGATGTGTGAATACACTCTGTATTGATGTCACACATTCCTCAGATATAATAACGTCCGACATGAGTTCTTTAGTCTAACGATATAAAAATTTTTGACTAGAGTAGACCACGATTGTCAATGATAATCGTACTTTAGTCATTTCCTGTTTATTACGTCCTGACTTGAAATTCATTTTGTATTCCACTAAAAATATAATTCGTAAAAAAAGATAGTGTGTTCAAGTTGACTCACAAAAAAATTATTTTGTACCTCATAGTCAATTAAGAGTTAGTAAGTATATATCGAATATGAATCGTTTAACTTTTAGGATCTAATAAAAGTATACGAAAACCTAGAGATAGTAGAGAAGGTTGAAACCTACACCTTTATGTTTTATCAATTGAAGACATTTTTATTTGATCCTTCTGTTTAGATTATATTTCTTATGGTGAATTTTATAAAATTTTGTGATACAACCTCCAAAACATAGTAGGTACATTGACGAGGGGAGATACGACTGACACGACACCAAGACTTTTAAGGTCACTTATATGTATGAACTACCGTTTCTTACGTCTTCTCGGTTATTTGACCTGTTTTGGTAACTAAGTCGTTATAACAACTGTGTCAGAACCAATCTGCAGTGATATAAGTGTTGGACTTTTAGTTAGTTATCCTGTCATTCTCAAGACCTTTATTGAAGTTTGGATTTGTTTAATTCCATTTAATCAGTCTGGATTTATTTGAATTCCAAATAATGGTTTTACTCTTTTTACGAACCTCCTGTTTTATAAATTGAAAATCCGTTCTTAAATTAAGAATTTTAAACCGAAATAATGAAACGAGAAAACTCTTAATTTTTACAATTACGATCACACACACACAAACATATATAGTCAAAAGATAATTGAATTTCCATTGTTAGTTTATATTGTTGGATTTGTTTATAAAATCGTGGTTAAGTGTTAGGAATCCGAATATTCTTCGGAAGTCAGGATGTGGTCAAGTACGAGGTCTTAATACCACATGTGATAGCACAAAAGGTTAACCACTAAACCCCACCCTTCACTAATCGTTCTATTAGTAGAAGTGATGAACCTGAAAAAGAAAATCTCCCTCTTTCATTTACGGAGACCACAGGTTATGTTATATAATCAGATAGAAAGATAATATTTCTTTATCCGTACAAAAAACTTCTACTGGGGAGTTCAGATTGAATATGTAGATTTCTAATTACGGTGTTGAACTTGGTACACCAGTCGTAGAGTTTCTTTTTATAGTGTCTGTGTTAGTCAAGTCAAGTCAACGAGCCAGCACAGGTTGAGAAGCACTAGGGTACTTAGCGTCGTGCGGTCCGGAGGGACAGGTAGTGGTTGAGGGCCTCAAGTGAGTTTGAGTGTAGGTAGCTCAGACACTACGGTAGGTCGGTAGAGTAGGAGTCAGCAGGGGAAGAGAAGGACGGGGGTTGGGGAGGGTCGTAGTCTCAGAAAAGGTTACTCAGTTGAGAAGCGTAGTCCACCGGTTTCATGAATAAAATTTTTAATGTTCCATGAACTTCCTTAATTCACCTCTTCGTACGAAAAGTTTCTTTTCTGATACGAACAATTCGACAACTGGTTGAATTGGAAATAATAAAATAATTTGTAAAAATTTGATTTTACGTTAGATTCTTGTGAATTAGTAAGTATTTCAAGTAACAATGACTTTCCAACTTCAACCACAAGAAATATTATTTAACACACACAATGTTATTCGTCCTAGTGTACTTTTTTCTAGGACCCATAAGTGAGACCTAACGGATCTGTTCCTCATGGGACACTGGTTCCAGAAGGACGAAGAAGGTCTCCTTTTCCGAGGTGTGTTTGTCGAAGGATGTCCTGGTTACTAAAGTAAGAGGACCTCCTCCCGGGAGGTTGGTGAGAACCTGGAGATTCTGGGTGTCCAAGACCCATCGACCTTTCCTACGAAAACATGGTCTGGGTATTCTTCCCTCTCGTTAACTCCCTCTACCTTGTGTTTGAGTGTCACATATCAAACCAGAGTTGTGCAGAGAGACACCTTTTTGTCTCTAGAACCTTTCAAGACGAGGGAAAAAAACAGTAGACACCGAAAGTTCGTAGGGCTCATTTCAGGTAAGGAATTGAGTAGGGTATACTGTGATGTGTTTACGTAGGGTTCAAGATTAAGTACTGTCTACTACTGGTGTCTCCCTTCGTGGAACTTGTGACATGTTATAAACGAGAAGTTTTACCCGTATATTAAGTTCAAAATTTCTGTAAGTGAACGGAATTATCCGTTTTACTTTTTTTTTATTTGGTGTGTTTAAAGGTAAGTTGAAATCTACTACTAATTGTTTCCAAGTTTGGTACATGTCATACAACGTCCTTTCTGTCGTACGAAATCTTGTTTTAAGAAAATGGAGATTTCGGTTGACGACGTGAACTGGTCGAGGTACCTGAGCTTCTTCTCTTTTATAATTGAATTTTACTGGTTACGTAAGTGAAAGTCTCGGATGTTTCTTTTTATTTTACGAATAGAAAATAAAGGTTCGCTACAAGATAGTTAGAAGACCTTTGTCTATATAAAACAAATGACAGTTCAGACACCATTTGAAAAGAGTTTTTAACACTGTACTTCACTCATGTCATAGTGATTCCTCTTCATTTAGAATTCTTCAATTTGTCATAATTTCAAAGAGACCAAACAAAACAGAAGTAAAGGTAGGGTTACGGATTGATTGGTTGTCCGATTTTTGTTCTTTAAATAGTTTTTGTTAAGTTTTTAACTTTCACATATCACCATGAAGATGTGAAATGGACATCTGGAGTCTCGATTGGGACAGTCGGATTAATGTAGACCTCTGTCACACTGTAGTAAACCGAAAATTCATTCTGACTCAATCTTGAGACAGTGAACTCTTGATGTAATGTCTGTTCAAGGTTTAGTTAAGGATCCAAACGTCGTTAAAGAAACATGGATTATACGGTTTTAGTTTTTTACTTCAAAAGAAGTCTAAAATATTGTGACGGAAATTTTTGTAGAGGTACATATGGTACCCTTACTTTAAAACAATCTGTTGTAAATTAATGACAACCAATAAAATAAACTTATTAAACAACCGTTATGTTGATATTTATTATTATCATGACATTATGTATGACCGTTCTCGTTTCCTTATGTTCTTTGTATTATAATTCACAATTATTTTTCAAAACTCCAGAAGTCCATTCTTTGACTTATAACTTACATTAAAATATTAGGTATAAAATAAAGATGTATTATGAGATAAAATATAAGATATCAAATACAAAGTATAAAAAATAAGTCCAAAATACAAGCCATAAAATAGTTATATAAGATAGTTAAGTCAACTCGACGAGTCAACACAGGTGGAGAAACGCTGGAGTACCTGACGTCGTGTGGTCCGAAGGGACAAGTAGTGGTTGAGGGCCTCGGACGAGTTTGAGGACAAGCAACTCAGTCACTGCGGTAGTTTGGTAGAGTAGGAGACAACAGGGGAAAAGGAGGATTGAAGTTAGAAGGGGTCGTGAAAAGATTACTCAGTCAGGAAGTATAGTGTGCCGGTTTTATCACCTCGAAGTCAAAGTCGTATTCACGAAGGTTACTTATATGTTATAACTAAAGGGAGTTCTAACTGACCAAACTAGAGGAACGTCAAGTTCCCTGACGGTTCTTAAATAGGTTGTGGTGTCAAGTTTTGAAGTTAAGAAACCGCTGGTCGAAAGAAAACCAGATTCAGAGTATAGGTATGTAGTGATGAACTTTTTGGTATCGAAACTGATTTACCTGGAATCAACCGTTTCATTACAGAGACGAAAAATTATACGACAGATCTAACCAGTATCGAAAAGAAGGTTCTTCGTTCGTAGAAAATTAAAGTACCGACGTCTGTAGTAGACGTCACTAAAACCTCGGGTTCTTTTATCAGACAATGACAAAGGTAGTAAAGGGGTGGATAAACGGTGTTTCACTACCTTGACGTTCGGTACAGGAAACAAAAAACTTACAATTCGGTCAAAAAAGTGAGAAGTTCGGACGAGAAAGTAGTTCGCCGACCGAGAAATCGAGTAAAAACGAAAGACGGTATTACCACCACAGTAGACGTATAGACTACAATAAGTATAAAGAGGAACGTTAGAACTAAGGTCAAAGACGGAATAGGTCGGACCGTAAAGTATACTACATGAGAAGTATATTCAATTTTTTCGTTCCACTGTTATATGTCGGAACTACATGAAGAAAGGGTTAAACCTTGGTCAGATAACAAAGTACAGGTCAAGATTGATAACGAAGAACTGAACTTATGTCTAAGGAGTCCTCCGTCCATTGAACCAGACCATAAGGGTTGAGAAATTCTTAAAAGGTCAAACAACACTAGGTGTGTCAGTTTCCGAAACCGCATCAGTTATTTCGTCTTCATCTACAACAAAACCTTAAGGAAACGAAAAAGATACTAGGTTGCCTACAACCGTTAAACTAAAGACCAAGGAGACGGAAAAGATTTAGATCGAACTTGTAGACCTTTAAGAGCCAAGTACATGACAGTTTGGAGTGAACCTCTTAAAACTCGCATTGAAATGATCGCACACTCTGCTCACGTTGACACACTATCAAACTTGTAAGAAACCGTAACGGAAAGAAACTATGACCTTACTTTTGACTGGAAAAGGTGAAGACACCGGTGACGACTCAAAAGGTTTAAACGACTGTATAACTCACGTGAAATTGTCGTAGTAGTAACTCCTAAACTTTATCGACCTTAAGATAGTGGAGGTGATCGAAACATCACTACGAAGGATTGTGGGTGAACTGAAACGTGAGGTCCTACAGACCGAGATTCACTCACTAGTGTAGTAATACCAATAGACCCAGTAATTCTAGAAAAAAACATATCAAGAAAACACATAAGAACGGTGGAGAATTATAGAAGACGAAGACAGGATGACACGGGTAGAAACGTACTTTACAAGGGAACCATAGAGATTAAAATTGCTCTAGAGATCAGAAAGGGTAAGATAACAAAAAGGAGATAAAGAAACGTGACTAACGACTCCTTCCAAAATAGAGAGGAACGATAAGATACCTTGAGACGTAAGTCTACGAATATAGAAAGGAAAAGAGCAAACGGAAATCACAGAGAAGAAAAGAGTCGATAAACATTCCGGAGGAGTCTGTTGGTAAAACGGAAGAACGAAAAGAAAAGGAACCCCTACCAAAACTAGTGACAGAGGACATATTACAGTGTTTGGAGGTAAGTATCAAGAAGTTCGTGAGACAGATAGTCTAGATTAGGATACTTACATAAACAGTGGTGACGTATATTAACATTCCCTAAACTAAATCCAGTATGACTTACCGGATCGTCAAAAGGAATGAAAGAAGTTAAATTCAGATTTAAACCGTTATTTCTCAAGTTCTAGACTCGTTGTCAGTCGAGGACCAGAACAAAAACGACTGACGTATCTCGAAGTGGTAGCAACCGACGTTTCTTATGTGAGTTAGACTAAAACCATAACTGGTAGACCACTGCAGGTACTCATCTCAATAGAGAACCCAACAACCTTCTCACACGAACGATGTTTGTCACACAAGAGAAGTGTTTTGAGACAAATTATAAACGGAACGAAGTAAAAGAGGAGGTTCCGGTTTGTTTGAACGAGCAATGAGCCATTGGGAACTGAAGGATGAAAACGTAAGGCAGGGATACTACTTTTCCGGTAGAAAAAACCCACAAGACCTTCCAGAACCTCCAGAAGTCTCTTGACAAGTTCAAGTCGAAAAAGTCGTAATCACGAACCCCGTGTCTGAAGTTAATGATACTATGACTTACCAAACGGAACCTTTACTTTTTCTAGAAAGACAACAAAACTCTGACGTGGGGTCATGACGTAAAACCTGAGAGAACAACTGATACTTCCGATGAGGTAAAGAAGATTCCCTAAGAACGGGTGTCAGCATCTATATTAGTAGTAGATTTAATGTAAGTGGGTAAGACGAGGTAAAATCAAGTGACTAAGAATTTTACAACTACAAGTGAGAACGGTAAGGGACAAACGAGTGAAGGTTAAATGGAACTAAGTACCTGAATTGTAAGGTCCAAAGATGTGTTATAACAATAAATGTCGTGACCTGAAATGAAAGTAGTGGTCTATATAGGTTTTGACCCACGACAAAAGTGAAACCGAGTAGGAGAAGTAAGAAAGACCTAGATAAAGAGACGAGAAGAGGTCGTCGTACGACCCGTGGATGATAGGACCCCTCAAGTAGAAATTCACAGTGTAGAAGAATGGAAAAGTATCACAAGGACCTTAAGAGGTCGGTCCTTATGACTTCACCAAACGGCAAGGGAAGAGGTCACCTGTTACAAAACAGTCTTGAGAGGTGGTACAGGGTAGGTAGAACCCTCCGGGATGTACCGCACCGAGTATCAGAGTAACTCAATCTGTTCCGAGACCAGGTACACTAGTCAAACCAATCAAAAGACACTAATACCAAAAGTAAGACAGAGGGGAGACCATCTATTCTCCGAACACGTTCCAAGGATCACCCTCCCTGACCGACACCCCGTTTGACCCAGAACGAGACTAACCATTCCGGTACGAGTCATTTAGAAATTAGGTTAAAAGACAACTACCCACCCCCCGATACAAGGGAGTGATATATATATAAGGCATAAATCATAGTTTCAATCTTAACCTTATTCGAAAGTCTGAAAGTGAGGTCGTATAAGGGACTTCAGTCCGTTCTCACTATTACAATGATATTTACAGCAAGAATTTCTACAAAATTCTTACTGTTAAGAGTAAAATAATAAAGTTAAAAATTCGTGGTTTTTGAAGTCCGTAAAAAAAAAATTTCATACCGTAACATCCCTGGTCACCACCTTTTGAATTTATTAGAGTAGTTATTGAGATTGAATTCGTGAATATGGAACATACAGTTAAATACAGTAGTTACACCAAAATGTGATAGTTCAATAAGACGGAAAAGTTGAATAATTTTGAGTAAACGAGAATCTCTATGCTTAAGATTCGTACTACTGACTGGAGAGAAAGGTCGAATAATAAATCTCCATTTTTATAATACCCCAGTTATTGGTTCGTATTAAAAGGGTCTCAAAAGGACCATTTTAACTCTTGACCATTAAAATCCCGAGAAGATAAAATTCCTAGAATAAACAGTTCCCATGTTAGTGCATGGACCTAATATAAAATATTGTAAGGAGTCTCGGAGGTTTCGGTAAAGTTGAGAACCGTTCGCCAGAGGTACAACGAGACTGAGGTGAAAGCGTCGTACTCACTATCGGTACTTCCACACCTCCATGACCCGGACCCTCGGATATATTAGGTTCTCTGAACGTCGTTTACGAAAACCTTGGATTTAGTTCATCTTTTTATAAATTTTTGTACACACAGGAATCTTTATTGGATATTGTTTCTGAAGTGTCATTTTCGTTGTTGCTTTGTAAAGTTCAGTACCTTCAATAATTTAATATGTCTGTGTTCTTTTATGGATACGTAATTTACTCTTGACTCTTTTCCCTATTTTGAGTTGTCGTAATCTTTTATAAATAGTGACAACCGGATTTAGGTAATCTTTAGACTAAATGAGGGAAGCCATTATATCATATTATTGAGACACTATTCTTATACGGGGATGAAATGGTTCTATTAACTATCATACTATACATTGAAGATATTTAACCAACGTAAAAATGTAAATTTTGAATATATATAATCTAATATTTAAATTTTCCTTCAAAAGTTTCTCTGAAGTGTTTAGTAATTTGAGTAAGAAGAATCGTCGATAAAAATATATAATAAGACACTATTTATTGTATGTAGTGTCAAATCATTTAAGGAAAAAGGTTCTCGTTTGAGATTTTGTTTCGGAGTGAAGAAAGAAGGAATGTTTGGTTAGTTGGTGGCTTAGAAATAGTGGGGGAGGTTTTTCGATATTGTTTTGAAAGGATACACTAGGGATTCTTGATTCCTTTCTTTTCTAATAAACGAAGACCTTCACTAATCCCCAGTAATGTTCTTTATTGGACTACACTGGGTCAGTAGAAAATTTTTAAGAGAAACGAGAGGGGAGATAAAAGAATTAAAGAAAATTTTTGACCGGTCTCTATCTGATGACAGACCACCAGACTATAAATTGTATTATCTCACTCATACTTTTTCCGGAATGTCAAGGTGTTCTCTGCCGTCTCGACGTCCATATATATGTACTATGTCACCTCATCGTAATACGTATTTTATATTCTTTGTCGACCCTTTCCTTATTTAGGAATAAGTACTTAAGTAATTTAAGGGGTTGTAAGTTTTGTTTTTCAGAGTATTCAATAGTTACCAGTGGGATAGTGTATGGGTTCAATCATATTTTATAAACCGTTTTTTGTCTATAATAAAGTTATATATGTCACACTTATTTGGTCGTCGAAAATTATTGTTTACTAGTTTTCAATGTCTGTTTTAGATTTCATCTCTCGAATGGAGTTCACCCTTTCATCCCTGAAGTAATATCTGGGATTGTTTTTAGAGGGGATGCTATTCAAGAAACCGTACTAGTGACATCTGTTTAAGACTAGGTATTCAAAACAGTGTCAGTGGGAAATTTTTTTTTTTTTGATTAACAATCTATATTTAGTCTTAGAAATCACACATCAAATATTTAGATAGGTATAAGTCAAATTATTGAATAGTCTATTTATTGAAATTATTTATTGATTTCTAGGTAAGTAAAAAGGTATCCTCTTTTTACACCACCCTATGTGTAGTGTCGTGAATTACGTTAAAATTGTGAATATTAATCATTATACCTGAGACCTTTTCCGTACGTACGTACTTGCACACAATCAGTGAATCAGTACAGGCTGAGAAACACTGGGAAACATCACATCGGGTGGTCCGAGAAGACAGGTACCCTAAAAAGTCCGTTTTTATGACCTTACCCGACGGTAAAGGAGGAGGTCCCCTAATAAGATTGGGTCCCTAGTTTTGACATAGAGGACATCGTCCGTCTAAGAAATGGACGATTCGGTAGTCCCTTCGGGGATTGTCTCAATACAATATATATCCGTCTCTCAATACAATAAAAAATCAGGTTTTAATTTTGAGTAAAATTTTAAAGTTTTGTAGTGACTCCAGTCGGTTACTTCATAGAATCTGGATCAAAAATGTTCGTTCATACTGTACACCGAGAGGAGAGTCGTCTGTAAACCGGACCAGTCTATATCCCGTTATCTTAATTCTCTACTTGTACAGACTTGACCAAAATTTTTCATTATGTAATTCACTATTTCACGTTCTTTTGTCCCAGAGACTTAATTTTTTCGTTCCACTGTTTAGTTCTTCTTAAAGGTAAATTCCTGTTTCTTTTTCTATCCTTTTGTCCTTTCCTTGACCCTTTTTTTATCGGGTTTCTTCTAAAACCAACTTTAATGTATTTTAAATCTAACCTGACTTTATTATACATTTTCACATATTATTTAACATTTCTTTTCACTTACGAGGAGACAGGTACCCTAAGAGATCCGTTCTTATGACCTCACCTAGTGGTAAAGGGAGAGGTCCCCTAGAAGGGCTGTGTCCTGAGCTTGGACCCAGAGGACATAACGTCCGTCTAAGAAATGGTTGACTCGATCCTCCCTTCGTCCTTATTTGACATTTCCCGATTTGTTTCTTTCTTACTATAAGAGAGAGTAGACCATTTTTTTGTCTACTATGCATCTTTAGACTCTGACCAAGAAGGATCGAGACGTGAAGAGTTTTGAAGATAGTTACTTCTCGAGACTCACTGATAGTACTTTACTCACCATTCGGTTTAAAACGTATTAGGTCCTGTGACTCACTACCAATGAGAAATTACTTCAGGTTTGAGTGTTTGTATTTACAGTAGATTTGGTAGTTCTAAGTTGGCAGATCAATACATAATAGGTCCGGTTGAGTAATGAAGGGTAAGATGAGAGACAGAAAACTAAAAAAGACTGAATGATGGAAGAGGTGATATTCCACCGTCCTACGTTCTTTAATAATTGAATGGAAAAATTAGTACGAAAGGACAACTCTAAGTTCTTTAAGTTCATCAAGACGAGAACATCTTAACAAGGTATAGTTTATCCCCGAGAGACACAATGACAATTCGTAGAAGTTTTAGATCTTCTGTCTTATAATGACAAAATATTATAAATCCTTTTTATAACTTCAATAGTAATAACTTTAACAGATACTGTGTGGTTCGAGACATTGTCCTTGGAATTCATGTTACACGAACTTATTAAAATTGTTCAAACTTTTATATTACAAATGGTAAGACGTCGACTCTTTTTAGTTCTGAAGAAACTGTTTCTAGTTTAATAAACAAGGTCCAGAGTGTTGTGAATTCACCGCTTTGACCTTAAGTTTAAACTCAGACAAAAGTGTAGAGTAAAAATTGTAAACGAGACGAAACCACTTTTAGTGTGTGCTATAAAATAATTTCGTAAGATATTTGGCATTTATATTCGAATTTTTGTGCTGGAAATATATGTATATAAACTTTTGTTTTAGATTCAGAAATACTTCGTATGAGGATCTTTCCCTTCGTCTTAAATGCCCGTCTCTAAGTCAAGGTTAAAAGAGTCGGTTTGGGACTAAGTTCCGACGTAATTCATCAAGACGTCTGTATTCGAATACGGACGAATCGGTAGATATCACGAAAGGGAAACACAGCGAGATGAGTTAAAATTCACATGTGTATGTGTCAATTGAGAGGAAATTTACAAAAAAACACCCCTCCCTCTCACCCCCACACACAGAGTGCCGAACGTCCTAGAATAAAGGAGTTGGTCCCTGACTTAGGCCCGGGAACTGAACTTAGGTTTAGGATTGGTGACCTGGTAGTCCCTTAAGGGATTCAAAAGTGTGAAATGTAAAAGACTCGAAACACGATCCTCCTTTCTTCCCTCAATAATAGGGGTCTGCATATCTCGACGATAGTAGTCGTGGTTCCGTGTTATTCGTTGAAAGAATCAACTCTCTTGTTCACACACCCGTAAAAGGTAAAAATCTAAAGACTCTCGTTAGTTGTAACAATATAAGGAGATAATACATCTCCTAGAACGTTATAAATAGTTTTGTGTCCGATCGAGACTTCGTGTATGGAGTCATCGTGATTATTGTCGTTCAAAAGATCGTTGTATCCCCCAGTCGTACGGTCGATTTGAAAAGGATTACCAACCTAAAAGACCACAACGAACAAGAAGTCCGTCCATTGGAGGTTCCGCTGAATCTCGAGCCTGTGAGTCAAACCGTTCCGACAACCGATGAAGGACAATGTTTTTTTAATTGTGTAAATAATTTTATCTAGAGAATAGTCCTTTATCATATAAATACCTTAGTTTTGTCATACCTTATATAATTCCTTCTCTTTCGTTTCTTTTTCTTTGTTTTTTCCATGACTTCAGGGGTTGTGATTACAGCTCAAATACTTTTCACTTTCAGTTCTCTTAAGTCATGGTGGTTTAGTCGAACTTTTGGTTACAATTTCCCTGAATATATTAATCCTTTATGTTCTGTTCTTTTTCTATAATTTTTTTTTTTTCTTTTTGGGTTTATTAATTCTTTTACCGATTTCCTAGTAGTCAAGTCAAGCCAAGTCAAGTCAGCGAGTCAGCACAGACTGAGACGCTGGGGTACTTAGCGTCGTGCGGTCCGGGGGGACAGGTAGTGGTTGAGGGCCTCAACTTAGTTTGAGTGCAGGTTGCTCAGTCACTACGGTAGGTCGGTAGAGTAGGGGACAATAGGGGAAGAGGAGAACGGGTGTCAGGGAGGGTCGTAGTCTCAGAAAAGGTTACTCAGTTGAGAAGAGTACTCCACCGGTTTCATGACCTCAAAGTCGAAATCGTAGTAAGGAAGTTTTCTTGTGGGTGCTGACTAGAGGAAATCCTACCTGACCAACCTAGAGGAACGTCAAGTTCCCTGAGAGTTCTCAGAAGAGGTTGTAGTTTCAAGTTTTCGTAGTTAAGAAACCGCGAGTCGAAAGAAATGTCAGGTTGAGAGTGTAGATATGTACTGGTGACCTTTTTGGTATCGGAACTGATCTGCCTGGAAACAACCGTTTCATTACAAAGACGAAAACTTATATGACAGATCCAACCAGTATTGAAAGGAAGGTTCCTCATTCGCAGAAAATTAAAGTACCGACGGTAGTGGTAGCCGTCACTAAAACCTCGGGTTTTATATTTCAGACTGTGACAAAGGGGTACCCTGGTCTACGGTACTCGAATCAAAAGACTTACAACTCGAAATTCCGTTGAAAAAGTGAGAGGAGAAAGTGGAAGTAGTTCTCCGAAAAATCAAGGTGAAGTGAAAGACGGTATTCCCACCACAGTAGACGTATAGACTTCAATAACTATAAAGAGGGCCGTTAGAACTAGGGTCGAACACGAAGAAAGTCGGGTCGCAAAGAGTACTACATGAGGCGCACATTCAATTTATTCGTCCCACTGTTATTTGTCGGAACTGCATGAGGAAAAGGATAAACCTTGGTCAAACAGTAAGCTACAGATCAAGATAGACAACGAAGGACTAGACGTATATGTCCAAAGAGTTCTCCGTCCAGTCCACCAGACCATATATAATTATTATCGGAATTTTTATGTACATAATTTACGACATTGGTTTTCTGTGTCTGTCGACTTACCTATTATGTTTTTATTCTGGGTATATATACGACAGATCTTCTTTAGGTGAAGTCTGGATCTGTGTATATTACTGACTTTGACTCTCCCATCTTTTTATATAAGGTACGGTTACATTTGGTTTTCTTTCGACCTTATCGTTACGAGTATAATCTGATTCCTCTGGAATTTTATTTCTTATAATGTTCTCTATTCCTTCCTGTGATGGATTACTAACGTTTGTAGATATGTTCGTTGTAGCCTCGTGGAGTCGTGTATTTTGTTTGTGATTGTCTGTGTTTTCCTCTTTGACTGTCACTGTGTTATTATCCTCCTCTGAAATTGTGGGGTGAATGTGGTTACCTGTCTAGTACTTTTGTCTTTTACTTATTCCTTTGTGTTCAGAATTTACTATGTAATCTGCTCTACCTAGAGTGACTAGAGAAGTCCTGTAAAGTAGGTTTATGTCTTATGTGAAGGAAGGGTTCACGTGTACCTTGTAAGGTAAGAGGTCCTATGTGGTGTAGAACCCAGTATTAAGATTGGAGTCATTTAAATTCTTTTAACTTTGACATAGTTCGTAGAAGAGACTGGTGTTACGATACTCTACTCTGTAGTTAATGTTCTTTTTTTTACATTTTTTGTGTTTGTATACCTTTAATTTGTTATGCAAAGATTTATTGTTTGACCAATGACTTCTTTAGTTTTCCGTTTAGTTTTTTAAGGATCTTTGTTTACTGTTCCTTTTGTGTTGAGTTTTGCATGCCCTAGGTCGTTTTCGTCGAGATTCTCCCTACAAATATCGTTGTGTTAGGACGGAGTTCTGTGTTCTTTTTTTAGTGTGTTGGATTGCAATGTGGATTTTGTTGACCTTTTTAATATTTATTTTTTTGGGGGCTTTTGATCGTCTTCCTTTCTTAGTATTTCTAGTCTCGTCTTTAGTTACTTTTTCTTTAGTTTCTTTGTTATCATTTCTAATTGTTTTGATTTTCTACCAAGAAACTCTTCTATTTGTTTTAAATGTTTGGAAATCGGTCTGAGTAGTTCTTTTTTTCTCTTCTTAGTTTAGTTGTTTTAATGTTTACTTTTTCCTCTCCAATGTTGTGTCACGTCTGTATATTTCCTAATACTCTGATAAAAACTTGTTGATATACCGTTATTTTACCTATTTGACCTTCTTTACCTGTCTGAGAATCTTTTCAAGTGTTAGAAAGTTCTGACTTTGTCCTTCTTTATCTTTAATACTTTTTAGGTTAATGTTCATGACTTTAGTTTCGACACTAGTTTTTAGAGGGTTTTTTGTTTTCGGGTCCTGGTCTACCAAAGTGTCCACTTAAGATAGTTTGTAAATCTCTTCTCGATTACGGATAGGAAGATTTTGAGGAAGTTTTTTGACGTCTCCTTCTTTGTGAAGGCTTGGGTAAGATACTCCGATGGTTGTGGGACTATGGTTTTGGTCTGTTTCTGTTGTGTGTTTTTTCTTTCGATGTTCGGTTATAGTCACTATTTGTATCTACAATTTTAGGAGTTGTTTTAAGATCGTTTGTCTAAAGTTGTTGTGTAATTTTTCGATTGTGTGGTACTATTTCAACTCAAATAAGGTCACTACCTTCCTGAGAAGTTATATCCGTTTAGTTAGTTACACTATGTGGTATATTTGGTTGACTTTCTATTTGTATACTATTAAAGTTATCTACACCTTTTTCGGAAACTGTTTTAAGTCGTACGAAAATACTAGTTTTGAAAAGTTTTTTACCCGTGTTTTCCTTGGATGGAGTTGTATCATTTCCGGTATATACTATTCGGGTGTTGTTTGTAATAAGCGTTACCACTTTTTGACGTTGGTAAGGGGGATTCTAGTCCTTGTTCAGTTCCCACAGGTGAGAGTGGGGATCCTAAGTTGTCTCGAAACCTTCAGGATCGATGTCTTTAGTCTCATCTTTTTCTTTATTTTCCTTAGGTCTAACCTTTTCATTTCGAGAGTGACAAACGTCTACTGTACTATGACATGTACCTTTTGGAATTTCTATGATAGTCTTTTAATGATCTCGATTAGTCACTTAAATCGTTTCAGTGTCCTGTCTTTTAGTTATGTGTCTTTAGTGAACGTAAGGATATATGATTGTTACTTTTTAGTCTTTCTCTTTAATTCCTTAGTTGAGGTAAGTACTGGCGTTATTTTTCTTATTTTATAAATCCTTATGCTGATGGATTCCTCTGTTTTTTTTGGCGTATCTCTTTTGATATTCTGTGACTACTTTCTTTAGTTGCTACTGTAATTGTTTACCTCTCTATAAGGTACAATGACCCCACCTCCTTAGTTGTGACGCTTTTACTGATATGATGGTTTGTTAGATGTCTAAGTTACGCTAGGGATAGTTTAATGGTTACCGTAAAAAGTATCTTGATCTTGTTTTTTTTTTTAGAGTGTTAAGTATACCTTTACGTTTTCTGGGGATTCCCGGTTTCGTCAGAACTCTTTCTTCTTGCCTCGACTTGCTTAGTTGGAAGGACTGAAGTCTGATATGATGTTTCGATCAGTAGTTTTGTCATACTGTGACCGTGTTTTTGTCTTTATATCTGATTACCTTGTTCCATCTTTCGGGTCTTTATTTGGGTGTATGGATACCCATGGAATAAAAACTGTTTCCTCAGTTCTTATATGTGTCCCCTTTTTATCGGAGAAGTTATTAACCAAGACCCTTTTGACCTGTCGACGTGCATTTTTTTACTTTAATCTTGTCAAAGGATTATAGCATGTGTTTCTATCTGAGTTTTACCTAATTTCTGGATTTCCATTCTGGTCTTTGATATTTTGAGAATCTCCTTTTGTATCGGTGTTGTGAACTATTGTATTTAGTTTCGTTCTAGGATATATTCGGGACAGGATCTCTTTATTTTCGTTTTTATTTGTTCACCCTGGACTAATTTGAATTTTCGAAAACGTGTCGTTTCCTTTGATATTTGTTCCACTTTTCTGTTGGGAGTCTTACCCTCTTTTATTATCGTTTACTTTGTTACCTGTTTCCTAATTAAAGGTTTTATATGTTTGTTGAGCATATTGAGTTCCGGTCTTTTTCTTTTTTGAGTTAGTTTTTCGCCCTCTTTTCTGGATTTGTCTTTAAAGAGGTTTCCCCGGTATGTCTACCGATTATTTGTGTACTTTTCTGCGAGTCGTGACGAGTAGTAATCTGTTCACATTTAGTTTTGATGTTACTCTATAGTGGAGTGTGACCAGTCTTTCCGGTAGTAGTCGATCTCCTCCACACCTCTTTTCCCTTACGAGAACACGACAACCTTCCTTACATTTAACTATGTCGGTGATACCTTCTAACATACCTCTAAAGAATTTTTTGATCTTATTTTGGTGGCATACTGAGTCGTTAGGGTGAGGGTCCGTATATGTGACTCCTTTGGTTTTGACTTTTTCTGTGTACATGGGAATACAAGTGACGTCGTAATAAATGTTATCGATCTCGTACCTTCGTTGGATCTACAGGTAGCTGTCTACTTACCTATTTCTTCAATACATGTATATGTGTTACCTTATAATGAGTCGGTATTTTTCCTTGTGTAAACTCAGTCATGATTACGCCACCTACTTAGATATCGGATAATGTGTCTCACTTCATTCAATCTTTGTCTTTCTATTTATGGTATATGATTGTGTTTATATTCCTTAAATTTTTCTAACATGGATTCTTAAATAAACGTCCCGTCGTCACTGTCTTACACCAGTTGACCTCTTCCCTTACCGTATGGTGAAGTCATAAGGACGGAACTCTTAGGGTACTTGTCATACTTTTCCGTTTTACTATCCTATGACTTTCTCCTTGAGGGGTCCAGTCATCCACGGGTTATACGATGACCTCTAGTCACCTCTTTATTGAGGTCTTTCCTACTTCCCTACTTCGGTTTCGTTTTTGTTATGGTCGACACCTACACCGACCACTATCTTCGTTCCAGGCTACGATATTTCTCGTTATAACGTATTCTTGGACCTTACAGTCCAGGTACTTAGTTCCGTTTAACCTTGACCAGTTTGCTCTGCCGTTCTCACTTGTAGCTGTAAGATCCTTAGTCGCTTGATTTTACCTGACCTTACCTACTTAAATTGAGTCACTGGTAACATAGATGATGACGTCTGTCCTTTAGGAGTCTTCTTTACCTCATCGGTAGTACCAGTTGTTTTCGCAGACTTTACGTCATGAACCTACGTTAGAGTTTTTGCTCTCTTACTAGAAACGAGCAGAGGTTCCGTTTGGTAAGTTATAGTGTCAATAGGTTCAGATACGGGGTTGGTCATTGCGACTTCTTCGAGTTCAACTTGCCAAGATACTTCTGGATGTTCTGGAAAATCTTGATTGTGGGGTTTTTCTACAGGAAAAGTAATATCCCCTGACCTTATGTTTTGATCCTTCAGTCCTTTGTGGACCTCATTGTCCGTTTAAACCGGAACCTTACACCTTACTTCCTCCCGTTTCTGATTATCTCAAAACGGTTCTTTTACGTGACCAGTATCGTTTCTAGGAGAAGGTTATTGTGTTCTCTTCTGAGATGTGTACCTGTAGTGGTCTACCAGTTGTGGCTTTAGTCTGACTAATATAAGAAACGTCGGTTTCTACCTCTTCGAGATATGTTAGTTATTTTTGTTCTGGTCCTCGACTGACACCGAGTCTAGTACTTGAGGAATAATGGTTTAAGTCTGAATTTAACTTCTTTCATCCCTTTTGGCGATCTAGTAAGTCCATACTGGATTTAGTTTAGGGAATGCTAATATGTCACCTTCACTCTTCATGTAAATTCCCGGATCTAGACTATCTCACGAACTACTTGATACCTTACTCCAAGTACTGTGACATGTCCTCTGTCCCTAGTTGTGGTAGGGGTACCTTTTCTTTACGTTTTTTCGTTTTACCTACAGACCCCTCCGGAATGTTTATCGACACTTTTCTTCTCTCCACTTTTCGTTTCCTCTTTTCCTTTCTATATTCGTAGACTTACGTCTCAAGGTTTCTTATCGTTCTTCTATATTCTTTCGGAAGAAGTCGCTAGTCACGTTTCTTTATCTCCTTTTGTTGTCTTACCCTTTCTGATCTCTAGAGAAGTTCTTTTAATCTCTATGGTTCCCTTGTAAAGTACGTTTCTACCCGAACTATTTCCTGTCTTTACCATACCTGGGTTGTCTTCGTCTTCTATAATTCTTCTCCACCGTTCTTATGTGTCTTCTTGACACGTTTTTTCTAGAAGTACTGAGTCTATTAGTACTACCACACTAGTGAGTAGATCTCGGTCTGTAGGACCTTACACTTCAGTTCACCCGGAACCTTTCATAGTGATACTTGTTTCGATCACCTCCACTACCTTAAGGTCACCTCGACAAAGTTTAGGGCTTTCTACTACGACACTTTCACGACGTGAGTTATACGGTCGTTTAAACCTTTTGAGTCGTCACCGGTGTGTTGACCTTTTCCAGTCAAAAGTAAGGTTAGGGTTTCTTTCCGTTACGGTTTCTTAAGAGTTTGATGGTGTGTTAACGTGAGTAGAGTGTGTGATCATTTCGTTACGAGTTTTAAGAGGTTCGGTCCGAAGTCGTTATGCACTTGGCACTTGAAGGACTACAAGTTCGACCAAAATCTTTTCCGTCTTCTTGGTGTCTAGTTTAACGGTTGTTGGTGACCTAGTACCTTTTTCGTTCTCTTTCAAGGTCTTTTTGTAGATAAAGTTTCGGAAACTGACACACCTAGTGTTCTTTGACACCTTTTAAGACTTTCTCTACCCTTATGGTCTGGTGGACTGGACGGAGAACTCTTTAGACATACGTCCAGTCCTTCGTTGTCAATCTTGACCTGTACCTTGTTGTCTGACCAAGGTTTATCCTTTTCCTCATGCAGTTCCGACAAATAACAGTGGGACGAATAAATTGAATATACGTCTCATGTATTACTCTTTGCGACCTGACCTTCTTCGTGTTCGACCTTAGTTCTAACGGCCCTCTTTATAGTTGTTGGAGTCTATACGTCTACTGTGGTGGGAATACCGTCTTTCACTTCTCCTCAATTTTTCGGAGAACTACTTACACTTTCACCTCTCGCTTTTTCGACCGAATTTCGAGTTGTAAGTCTTTTACTTCTAGTACCGTAGACGTACCCTTTACTACCCCTTTGTCACCTCTGTCACAGTCTGAAATAAAAAACCCCGAGGTTTTAGTGACGTCTACCACTGACGTCGGTACTTTAATTTTCTGCGAATCAGGAACCTTCTTTTCAATACTGGTTGGATCTATCGTATAAGTTTTCGTCTCTGTAATGAAACGGCTGATTCCAGGTAGATCAGTTCCGATACCAAAAAGGTCATCAGTACATACCTACACTCTCAACCTGACACTTATTCCGTCTCACGGCTTCTTACCTACGAAAACTTGACACCACAACCTCTTCTGAGAACTCTCAGGGAACCTGACGTTCCTCTAGGTTGGTCAGGTAGGATTTCCTCTAGTCAGTACCCACAAGAAAGCTTCCTTACTACGACTTCGACTTTGAGGTCATGAAACCGGTGGAGTACGTTTCTCAACTGATGATCTTTTCTGAGACTACGACCCTCCCTGAAACCCGTTCTCCTCTTCCCCTGTTGTCTCCTACTCTACCGATCTACCGTAGTGACTGAACTACCTGCACTACTCAACCACTACCTGTCCCTCCGGACCACACGACGTTAAGTACCCCAGCGTTTCTCAGCCTGCACTGACTCGATGACTTGACTTGACTTCACTTCTTTGTCTGTATTTCTTGTCTGAATCCCTGAGTTTCTCCCGTCCTCTCCCACTCTACATACCTCTCTCATTGTACCTTTGAATGTAATGGTATAAAAATTTTATCTATCGATTACCCTTAAACGACATACAGAGTCCGTTGAGTTTGTTCTCGAGATATGATTGGATCCCCCATCCCACCCCCTCTACCCTCTCTCCAAGTTCTCCCTCCCCTGTATACATATGGATACCGACTAAGTACGACTACAAACTGTCTTTTATTGTTTTAACAAATTTCATTAATAGGAAGTTAATTTTTTATTTCTTAAACTGTATTTTTCTACTAATTTTCTTTTCAAGTACGTAATGTCGAATAAGAAGATAAATATACTTTCTATTAGTCCTAGATACATCAGTAAATATAGGTTATATCATTGAACAACTATTGACCTTGTTCGTGGGACCCCCTATCCTACCCTTTGTTCTGTACTAATTCATCTAAACTAGTGATCTCCGTGTATGAGTGTTATACTTATTACTTATTCTTTCCTCACTGTCTTTTTCATAGACATTCAATTTTTTTTTAGATATTTTTTTTGTTAGTCCATTCAAGAGTTCACAAATCCATTTGTTTGAAGTTGTCCTGACGTTAGTGTTTCCACTAAGACTCATTAGTTCTTTTCTAATTCAATACGAGTCATATACGATAACGTTTAAGGTACCAGAACTTAGGAAGACCCTATTCGCCAATTTTATTTTTCTAGCCCCGAATTTCTTGTTATTCGAATTATTAGAACTTTTTGTCAAATACGGAACTCCCGAGGTCTATCGATCCCGAAACGAAAATGTAATTAGATGTCAAACCCAAGTTTAAGTCACAATTTCATTACAAGTGTAATGGACGACCAAACAAAGAAGTGAAAAGACTTATGGTGAGAGAAGGTCCCACATCAGTATTAATTTGTCTATTGGTTCGTCTACGGTGTTTTAAGGTCGAACATTATCCACACAGACATCGGTCTTTAGGTGTCGTTTTCTCGATTGTGTAAGATGGGGTTCTCGTCGGTGAGAACCTTATGAGACTCTTATTTTTATTACCTTAATTACCTAAAATTTTTTTTCGAGGGTTCTCTTTGTCTGACACTTACATACTCTTCGATGAATTGATAGAATGACATACACACAAATGGAGGAGAATATAAAAGATAAGACCAAATATAGACTCAGGATATAGTAAATTTCGGATTTTAATCTCATTGGTACACTGTTCTGTGTCTTAATGATAAAATTTTTTAATTAAACTTTTGACTTCGTACCAACAAATGTTATAACATAATCAAAGTCCATATGTTGTGTCTCTAAGAAAAAAAAAAAACTCTAATATAAGATAATATCAATTATGTTCTATAACCCATATTCAGAAACACAATATGTTAACCTATTGTTTAGGAAGGATAGATAAAATACTTACTTTCACTTTCAGTGAGTCAGTACAGACTGAGAAACGTTGGGGTACCTGATATGTCAAGTACCTTAAGAGGTCCGGTTGTGTGACCTCACCCATCTCAGAGGGAAGAGGTCCCTATCTTAGGTCCAGAGAATGTAACATCCATCCAAGAAATGGTCGACTCGGTATTCCCTTCGGGTTCTTATGACCTCACCCATCGGATTGGGAAGAGGTCGCCTAGAAGGACTGGATCCTTAGTTTGGTCCCAGAGGACGTGACATCCGTCTTAGAAATGGTTGACTCGATAGTCCCTTCGGGTAAAATATGTATCGTCAAACATAAACAATTAGGGTAAGAGGAGTAAACAGGGAGGAGCGGAGGGAGAAGGAAAAGAAAAACCATTGGCATTCAAACAAAAGATACAGACACTCTGACAAAGATAAAACATATATACAAGTAAACATAATAAAAAATCTAAGGTGTATATTCACTATAGTATATCACGGACAGAAACAGACTGAACAATGTGATTCGTATTATAAGAGATCCAGTAAGTGTGACGACGTTTACCGTTATAAAGTAAGAAACAAATACGAGTTATTGTAAGGTGACACACATAAACACACATATATATTTCATACACACACATATGTGTAGTTGAATTCGGTTGGTAAACAACTACTTGTGGACCCAACAAAAGTACGGAACCGATAATACTTATCACGATACTTGTGTCCCACGTGTATATAAAAGTTTACACATCAAAAGGTCTATCCATGGATCCTCACCTTGACGACCTAGTATATATACCATCGAGACCCCGAAGGGACCACCAAGTCCGTCATTTCTTAGACGGACGTTACGTCCTCTGGGTCCAAGTTAGGGACCCAGCTTTTCTAGGGTACCTCTTCCCTTACCAATGGGTGAAGTCATAAGAAAGAGATAAAAATCAAAATAATCCCTTGGAGGTCTCTTCCGCTACCGTGGGGTGAGGTCATGAGAACGGACCTTTTAGGGTACCTGTCTCCTCGGACCACCCGACGTCAGGTACCCCAGCCCTTCTCAGCCTGTACTGACTCGTTGAAGTGAAAGTGAAAAGTGAAAGGACGTAACCTCTTCCTTTCCCGTTGGGTGAGATCACAAGAACGGACCTCTTAGGGGTCCCTACCGGACCATCCGACGGTAGATACCCCAGCGTGTCTCAGCCTGTGTTGACTTCGCTGAATCGTCGTCGTCGTCGTCGTCGTCGTCCCTTGGAGGTACGACAAAAGGTATCACCGACATGATGTGGTTGAATATAAGGGTTGTTGTCATATGTTCCCTAGAGAAAGAGGTGTAGGAGAGGTCGTAAATAATAAACATCTGAAAAACCACTGTCTGTAAGACTGGTTTCACTCCACTATGGAGTTACACCTAAACTAAACATGGTCTTAATGATAGAAACTTCGGTTAATCACAATTTCTGAACTCTTATGACAAAACAAAGTGGAGAATATAAAAATTTTTGTCACTACTCCGTAATCATCGTTATGCACACGGTCATTAGAATTCACATAGTTACTTCGGAAATCACATTCACATGTCTAAATGAAGAAATATGGTCGTAAAGAAAGAATAGTCTGTGTAGATTCATACAGTTCATTTATATCAACCCCTGCACAAAAGTAGTCTAAGGAATAAAGATCCATGGAATCGGGTCCTAGTCGTTGGATTAGGATAAGATAAGGTTGTATTGGCAGTGAGACGAGTCAATGGTCTCTTAGAGAAAGGAAAGGGCAGTGAATAGTGTAGTGGGTATCAGTTGAAGGGAGTCGTCACGACTTGACCCTTCTTGTCGTTCGAGAGTCTAGGGATACCGGAAAAGTACGATACTGAACTGAGAACCGAGTCTCCAATTTTCGCAAACGGATGTTACACTCTCTGAGCCCAAGCTAGGGACCGAACCCTTCTAGGGGACCTCTTCCTTTACCGTTGGGTGAGGTCATAAGAACGGACCTCTTAGGGTACCTGCCTCCTCGGACCGTCCGATATCAGGTACCCCAGGGTTTCTCAACCTGTGCTGAAGTGAAAGTGAAAGGAAGTGAAATGAAAGTGATCTGACTATCGAATCAGAAGAGAGAACGAAGGGACGGAGACAAGTTTGCAAATCTCCTTTGGTTGAAGGTAGATCTATACAGTGAGAACAGAATAAGAAACACCCGGTCGGGTCCTTGTTTCAGTAGTAAATGTCGTTCCTAAGTCACTTTTTGTAAAAATCTCTAGGTACAGTAAATGAACTTTTATTAAAATCCTTTTGTTGAATAATTATTTAACTCCTGACCGATGAACTGCTCTTTTGATTAACGACTGACTTAGGTCTTTTTGTCATTTGCCATTGTAGATGGAACGGCTTTATCTCGTGGGCTGTCTCTAGGGACTACTACGGCCCGTAAAGACATTAGAAGAGAGCCGTAAGAAGTTTGACTCGTCGGTGTGATATCGTGGACGAATACACAGGTGTGTGGACGTCCATTGTGTTGTTTCTTTTTCCAGTGAACACGTAAGGACAAGTTCTGTCACCTTTAGTTTAGTCGTCTCTAAACATTATTACAAATTACTATATATACTACGAGGTTTTAATTTGTCTTGTAAAGATGACTTAATAGTCATAAAGACCAATTCTATGGGATATCTATGTTCCAACCGTTTGGTACCGATGATATGCCGGTGGCCGGTTCAGTTGGTACTAGACAGAAACATCCCGGTCCTTCGGAATCGAAAATGTAAACGTTTCTCAACATTTTCAGTGTTTATTCTTTGTACGTTATCCTAAAGGGACCACCATCACCTGTTCTTAGATAGACGGTTACGTCCTTTGTGTCCAAACTAGGGACCAGGTCTTTCTCAGGTGTACGGCACCCCGTTATTTCAGGTACACGGTGTTGATGATTTGGACACGAGATCTCAGGAGGTCGTCGTTGATGATTTCGGGTAAGTGGGATCGTGGCCACGAGTCACTGTTCTCTTCAGTGACGTTAATCTTTGGACATGTGGTACTATTTCTCTTCGGGGGTGAGAGGCGTTCCTCTTTCGGGCACGAGACGTTGTTTCTGGGTCAGGTTGGTTTTTATTTATTAAAATTTTTATACGTTGTCTGATGTACATTGGACTTACAGAGTTTATTAGTGGGAGATCGGGGAATATTTTTTTTCAAACGGTTGAAGACCTAACTTCATAAAAACGGGACTTAACATTATTACATGATATGAATAATTATTTTTATGTCTACTTTGAGTTTTCGGACATGGCTTAACAAAAGATAAGATTTAAAACGACCGTATGTGTTTTCCAGTTTTTCTACGTAAAATGTCACTAGAATTACAAGGACTACCTAGAAGATGGTTTATTAAGTTGTCTTTTCTTGTTTTACTTTTTGTGATCCATGTCCTCACACTTCATTTCTTCCT
Source organism: Capra ibex (assembly GCA_006410555.1). Taxonomy (NCBI): domain Eukaryota; kingdom Metazoa; phylum Chordata; class Mammalia; order Artiodactyla; family Bovidae; genus Capra; species Capra ibex. Next base: position 114,740,840 of record SJYO01020080.1, read on the forward strand.
TAATTCCTTCCCCTACCTTCTATTCACTTTGTTTTTACCTTTTTAATGTCTACAAACTTTGACCCATTTCCCCTATACCCTAAGTAATATAGTGAGAGATAATATTCCTTTTTTTTAATTCGGTTGTCTAATATATACTAAATGGTGTCACGAATAATTTCACACTATGTGTCTTATTGTCGTAGTCATAGTAGACCCTTAAAACAATCTTTTCGTATAAGAGTCCGGGGATGAGATCGGAAAGACTTAGTCTTTGAAACCCGTCTCCTGGACCCTCCGTCTGGAGTCGTTGGGTCCAAAATTACTCGGGAGTTTCACTAAGATTTTGTGTGGATTGTAGACTTGATGGTCAGATCGCATTGAAAGAACCTTATCACACAAAGTCGGAATGGACATGACTGTACAGTGAACCAAATGATCTTGCTAAGTTCTGTCGGTGTGTCGCTGATTTACGGAGAACATTGTGGACGTCTCTTTCTTCAGACGTCAATTGAGAGTTTCAAACTTTTCGGAGGAGACGATCCTTGATTTGTAATTAATTGGAAGATCATAATCTTTGAACCGTTTATTCACAACCGAGTTAATTGTAAACTAGTTATTTGTTCATTTGTTTCTTGGGACGTCAAAAAACTTTCGTAGGACGATGTGATAAAATGTTCATTATAATTCAAGTGGTTGATACTTAGATTATAAGAGGTTAAGTACAATACGTTATTCCGAGGTAAATAAAATTAAAACCATAATCTTATATTTCTTGTACCATTAGACAACGTTATTTAATTTCTTTGACATAGTTGACATAAGTATGAACCACTTAAGAAATAACGATTCTCTGTCAAACGGATTTGATCGAAATTCTGTTCCTGTTTCTAGTAAGGTATAATGGAGTTAAGGTAAGAGGGCAGATTCGAGAAGTCGTAACTCCCGACTCGTCAATTGGCATACCTTTCGGTCGAGACGTCGTCGTCCGTTGTTACCACTAAGAAAACTCTTTTCCTCCAGTAGACTTCAAAGGTAACAATATCAGGATTAATCGTACCCCATAGGACGTATAAATATTCCGACATTTAGACTTTATTAATACCAAAATTCAATTAATAATTAATGTAACAGTTTTTTTTTTTGTCAGTTGTAGAATTTACAAAGGATTAAGATCAAATATATTTCTTTAATTTGACTCTTGTTTAGGGAACCTAGAAAAGATGATCGTTTGAACAAACCAACTGGAGAGATTTTACGAAGATGATCTTTTTCTCATAAAGGACCATATTTGAAACACATATCACCAAAACTAGGAAGCGTCTCATAGATGAAAGACATACCAGGTACACTAGAAATATTGAAAATGGAAAACTCTTACTGGTTATTAGATGAAATTGGGCAAAAATTCTGTCGAATTTATTTTTTTCGGGGAACCTTGAACAGGACCATCAGGATTGTGTATGTATATATTCCTTTTCTCACTTACTTAATTACAATTCAAGATAGTCTACTCCTGGGTGATGGCATCTTGAATGACTCGTATTTGAGGGAAACACTTTTCATCTTCTGTCGCACTTTTTTTTAAGAGTGGAACTATTGTGTATTTTACTCGATGTCGACGTGATACCACCGATTTTATCTCAATAGTCGGTTTTTTGTTTGGTTACCAAACTTTTCTGAAGAAATTTAAATAAGAGTAATCACTATTTACAGTACATTGATTTACAAAATGTTTACGAAAGACAACTTTAATATACGTTTTGAGTTAGTTAATTAGTGACGAGATTACAGGTTCGACGAGTTAGGGGTACTACAGGGGAGGTTATTTGATCTTAGGATGAATAGAATTTAATGGGTTGTGAGGACAAATAGAGTCTAAAGAGTAATAAGAGAAAAGAGGGTAGTAGGATGTCTCGTTTATCCAAAGGGTAAAACACCCATTCGGTTCAAATCGAGGTTCGGTTACCTGTGTGGACAATATGACTTTGATTTAGGTTGGAGGGGTTGTTTCAGATTGACAATCTGATGGTGTTTAGTGGGATTTTTGTTGTAGCCTTTAAGGGTTATTGGACATGGTTTTTTAGTGTGTAAAGTAAATATTTTAAAAGTATCACAAGGTGTTCTAGTCTCCTAAAACTCTCGATGGTATCTTTTTACTTCACACTCCCCTATATATACTGGTAAACTTTTCAGAGAGAACGGGAAAAAATTCTAAATAAATAAATAAATTAAAAAACCGACAACCACCCAGAAGTAACAACATGTGCCCGAAAGAGGTCAACGTATTTCGTCACACGTCGAAGAGTCACACACCGAAGAGGACAAGCCTTCGTATCGAGATCCAAGTTCCTGAAGTCATCAACGTGGAACGTCCGAGATCTCGTACCCGAGTCGTCGACACCGTGTGTCCGAGTCAACGAGGTTCCGTACACTTTGTAAGGGTCCGGTTCCTAACCTGGTCACAGGGAACGTGACCTTCCACCTAAGAATTGGTGACCTGGTGCTTCCTTCGAGACAACGAAAAATTTTTTGTCTTGTGGGATCTACAAAAGTCGGAAATCTGCAAATATCTATCCACCTCAGAATGTTTTCTGCACTAGGAATTTAAGGTCCAGGTAAAATCTAGAGTAAATTATACAAATAATAATTTACCGATTTCTGTTTTGATTGGTTCATGGAGGTGTCTTGTTCATTACACCTTCCTTGTTACTTTAGAATAACTCTTACATTTGATGACTTTTTGTATCCGTTCTTAACATTCCATATTTTGTTTGTAAAACCCAGATTGATGTCTTTTGATGAGAAAATGACATAAATTTTACCTTAAGGTTCTCAGAAGACGTATTTATTAATCTTTATGCATCCTCCTTCCAAGTTCTCCCTCCCCTGTATACATATGAATTGCCGACTAAGTGTCACAACATGTCGTCTTTGGTTGTGTTGTAGCATTTCGTTAATAAGAGGTTTATTTTTATTTAATTTTTATATTATTATTTTTTTATAATTGGGGGGGTTTTCTTTATTCGCCGTCTTTGTTCCTTGTACCATCTTAATCGACCTCCTTTTTAGTATTGTGTACGGAATGGAAGAAATACTGCCAACTTCTCTTACGAGACTCAAAAGTCTTAATTTTAATATAAGAGACCTAGACCAGGTAGGTATTAAAAACGACTAAACCATGTATTTTTAAGTATCCGAAATAAATGGAAAAGTTTGTATAGGACATACATTGGTTTCTGTTAGTTGGAAATTAAGTCTTGTAGATTTTAGTGTTGAATCTTGTGTCGATCAAACATAAAATGATTATTGAAATCAATGATAAAACAAGACAAAAAATATAATTCCTTAAGTAATCTTGACATTAAATCTACCGTATCAAAAGTTTACTTTGTTGAAAAAAAAGGGGTTCTTTCCGTAAGTTACTAGAGTTATGGTAAATGACTTTTAAAAAAGAAGTGACCGAATATGGTATTTACAATATAATTTAAGTATATGTGGTCTATATCAAAGACTTAATAATATTTTTATCAATATTCTCCATGATAAAAAAATCGTGATAACGTCCGTGAAACGATTTACGAAATGTATGTAATAAAGTGTATTAAGAGTTTTGTGATATATTCCACGCATGGGAATTATTGGAGTAAAAATTCTACAATGTATTGAACGGATTCCAGTGTTTCGGGTGACGACTGTCTCGATTCTGAGGATATAGGTACGAGAATTAATGATAAGATATTACAAGGAACTAGATATACAACTAGAAACACGGTCATCTTATGACATAATGATAACATCAAAATGTCTCATGAATCATAGACCATCGAGTTCAGATCTTTATATTATGACTAAAGTTCTGAAGAAGGATATAACTGACAAAAGAAAGGATCTAATTAGTCTTGACGAAATGTAAAGAGTTTTTTACAGGGTCCAAAAAACTAATTTTGATGGAATTCATGTATTTTCACTACAAAAAAAGTTACGATTGAAGGATGAGTCCTTATATCGGATAGAGATTATTTTTTGTGATCGGAACTTAGTCCCCTTTGATGGACTTCAAAAATCGTTGTCTGATACTCGTGATCAAAATCCCCAGGAATACACTAAAATACTCACGGGTGACCGTAATATCATCCTTCGACGTTTTGTGTTCTAGTCCCTTACGACCGTCGTCTACTGAAATTGAGACTTGGTTTGAAAGACAAAAAAGTAATTGTCAGTATTCTTCAACCTACAGTAATCTTTCTTTCTTTAATGGGTTTCGTTAGACTCACCGTTACCTAGTGACTGTTTACTTAATTCAAGTGGGTAGAGAACCGACGGAAGTTAATGAGTACACTGTCGAGTAATTAAAAGTTTGTTTGTACCCATTCTTTTCTCTTATTTTTGGAATTCAATGATCAGCACGAAGGGGTCACCGAGTCGAATATTTCTTGACCGGACGGTTACGTCCTCTGCGGTTCTTTACACCCAAACTAGGGATTCAGTCCTTCTGGGTGACCTCTTCCTTTACCGTGGGACGATTTCATAATGAATAAGAACGGACCTTTTAAGGTACCTGTCTCCTCGGACCACCCGATATCAGGTACCCTAGTGTTTCTCAGTCTGTACTGACTCGTGTGAGTGTGATCAGTTTCTCGTCAGGAAAACTATTTTACTCTCTACTGGTAGATACGTTTTTTACTCGTGCAGCTAGTCTTCAATTAAATTGTATATGATCTGTATATAATACTCCGTCTGTGACCACGTATTCATATAGAAAAGAGATGGACTTTGTCGTCATCTTGTTTTCGTTCAGTTGGGGTTCCGGGATTGAGCTTTCCGTCATGTATGGGAGGGAAGACCTAAGAATAGTCCTACTATAAAGACACGTTCAGACTTCATTCGAAAAGATTAAAACGAGAGTAGTACGGACGTTTTATCCTTTTGACAAAGTACTTAACTCATTACATGTTCTTTTTATAAATGTGTTAGTAGATTTTACTAATAAAATTCTTGGAATGAAAATAACACATACTAGTATATAATCCGTGGATTAATTTAGTCATTCTGAATTCATTCCAATAAGAAAAAATTTTTTACAAAATAGATAAAATTAATTTCCTATTAAGGAAATATTATAACACTACCAAAGACAGTATTTAGTCATACTTAGTCGATAACCGTATGTACACAAGGGAGGTAGGACTTGGAGGGAGTGTTAAGGAGGAGTGGGATAGGGGGATCCAGATGTGTCTCGTGGTCGAAACCCACGGGACGAAGTACGTAGTTTGAGAGTGGCCAATAGATAAAATGTATACCATTACATATACAAAGTTACGATAACAAAGTTTAATAGGGTGGGAGAAGAGGACGATTCAGGTTTTCAGACAAGAAATGTAGACACATCGGAAACGACGGGATATACATCCTAGTAACTATTTCTAATAAGAATACATACTAGAAATGGGAATTTTTTTTTCAACGGATATGTTCCAATGGTATAAGTGAAGTTTAATGTTTTGGTATAAACCCCAAGTTTATTGAATCTTAATGAAAATTTGGTTGAAAATTTTTACAGTGAAGTTTGATATTAAGATTCAATAAAATTGAAAGTCAAGTCAAGTCAGTGAGTCGGCACAGGTTGAGAAACGTAAGGGTACCTGACGTCGTGTGGTCCGAAGGGACAGGTAGTGGTTGAGGGTCTCGAACGAGGTTGAGTACAGGTAACTCAGGTACTACGGTGGGTTGGTAGAGCAGAAGACAGCAGGGGAAAAGGAGGACGGAATTAGAAAGGGTTGTAGTCCCAGAAAAGATTAGTTAGTCAAGAAGTAATAGTCGACCGGTTTCATAACCTCGAAGTCGTAGTCAGGAAGTTTTCTTATAAGTCCTGACTAAAGGAAATCCTATCTGACCAACCTAGAGGAACGATAGGTTCCTTGAGAGTTCTCAGAAGAGGTTGTAGTGTCAAGCTTTCGTAGTTAAAAAGCTGTGAGTCGAAAGAAATACCAGATTGAGAGTGTAGATATGTACACCACAACCTCTTCTGCGAACTCTCAGGGAACCTGACGTTCCTCTAGGTTGGTCAGGTAAGACTTCTAGTCGGGACCCTAAAGAAACCTTCCTTACTACGACTTCGACTTTGAGGTCATGAAACCGGTTGAGTACCCTTCTTAACTGAGTAACCTTTTCTGAGACTACGACCCTCCCTGACCTCCACCCTCCTCTTCCCCTGCTGTCTCCTATTCTACCGACCTACCGTAGTGAGTGAGCTACCTGGACTCAAACTCACTTGAGGCCCTCAACCACTACCTGTCCCTCCGGACCACACGACGCTAAGTACCCCAGCGTTTCTCAGCCTATGCTGACTCTCTGACTTGACTTGACTTGACCTTTTTGGTATCGAAGTTGATAGTCCTGGAAACAGCCATTTCAAAATTGAAAGTCGGATATGAATTTTAAAAAAAAAAGATAGTATACATAAGATGATATTTTGAAGTGACTAATTATTTAGACGTAAGAAAGGATATGCAGTAAATGATAGGATCTGTGTGACGATAGTTTATAGAAGGAATCCATATTCTGTTTAACGTTCCTCTACCCTTTCTACTATGATTTTTACTGAGTGCCAGGGACAGGAACTCCCTCTAATTCGTCAAGTATTCGTAGTAGATAACTGTAACATCCACCGAAGAAAAGATGAAGGAAGAAGGTCCGTAGTTCCCATAGAAAATCTTCGAACTGGAATTTCTGTCTTAGTTTTCAATACAAATCGTCGTCGTCGTCGTTTCATTTTGATAAAGTCTTATATTAAACATTCAATACTTTAACAACACAATATAAATGAATTTAACTGTAAAATCCGATTTGTTGCTTGTCGAAAGATTTATGTTTATTGGTCTTAAAGGAAGATCATAACAATTTACAATCCATCGGTTCATAAACAATGTCCCGATAATAAAAAAAATTTCACCATAGAATTAAGAGCCGGTTAAAAACGGAGAGGAAAATTAACAATTTCTTTGTCTTTCATACCTTTTACATCTTTAATCATTACTTGACCGTTTTTATTCTCACAGGGTCCTTAATTATGATACAAAAAATGCACTTGAGAGTCAATTAGAATGGTTGGTGGTGTCCTTATCGACGATAATCATCATTGTCGTGATAATAGTATGGACTCCAAATCTATTCGGTTCGTTATGTGAGTTATTATACAACAACAACAAATCAACGATTCAGTACAGATTGAAAGATGTAGGGGTACCTGACATCGGGTCCGTGCTTATGACCTCGCCTAACGGTAAAGGAAGAAATTTCCTAAAAGGGTTGGGTCCCTAGTTTGGGTACAGAGGAGATGACGCCCACTTAAGAAATGGAGACTCAGTGGATCATTCATTCATTCACTTCAGTGAGTCAGTACGGGCTCTGACTCACTGGGGTACCTGTCATCGGATGGTCCGAGGAGATAGGTACCCTAAAAGGTTCGTTGTCATGACCTCACCTAACGGCAAAGGAAGAGGTCACCTAGAAGGGCTGGGTCCCTAGCTTGGTCCCAGATAGTGTAACATCTGTCTACGAAATGGCAGACTCGGTGGTCCCTTCGGGTATTTATCCACTGGGTGTCTCTTGAACAGGTCCTAATCTTTGGCCTTGGAATGTGTTGGTTTGTCTATTAGTATGGGATCTGACTACTCGATAATTAGTGGTTTGTTTGAGTTGGGGTTTGACGGATTGAAGTCGTAGACACTCGAATTGGTAAGAGAATATTTCTGTTCGAGGGTGGTTCGATAATATTGTACATTAATATAATATATTAATGTATTGGAATCATATAATATATTAGAGAATTATCTAATTCTTCTAATTCTCTAATTCCTCTCCACTGTTCTTATGTGTCTTGATACATTTTTTTCCAGAATTACTGGTTCTATTCATACTACCACACCAGTGAGTGGATCTCGGTCCGTAAGACCTCGTACTTCAATCCAACCGGAATCCTTTGTGATGATACCTGTTTCGATCACCTTCACTACCTTAAGGTCGACTCGATAAAATTTAGGATTTTCTACTAAGACAATTTCACGACGTAAGTCATACAGTCGTTTGTACCTTTTGATTCGCACCGGTGTCCTGACTTTTTTCCAGTCAAAAGTAAGGTTAGGGTTTCTTCCCGTTACGGTTTCTTACAAGTTTGATGGTATGTTGACGTGAGTAAAGTGGACGATTATTCCAATACGAGTTTTAAGAAGTTCAATCCGAAGTCCGTCATACACTTGACTCTGAAAGGTTTATATGTTCGACCCGAATCCTTTCCGTCTCCTTAAACAACCTAGTACCTCTTTGGTTCCCTCAAGGTCTTTTTGTGTATGAAGACGAAGTGACTGATGTGACTTTGGAGATTGATACACCTAGTGTTGTTTGACACCTTTTAAGCATTCTCTACCCTGATGGTCTGGTGGAACAGAGGACTCTTTTGACAAGTGCCATCTCTTCGTTGTCAATCTTGACCTGTACCTTGTTGTCTGACCAAATTTTAACCGTTTCCTCATACAGTTCCGACATATGACAGTAGGACGAATGAACTGAAGATACGTCACATGTAGTACGTTTTACGGTCCGACCTACTTCGTGTCGACCTTAGTTCTGACGACCCTCTTCATGGTTGTTGGAGTTTATACGTCTATTATGGTGAGATTTCCGTCTTTCGCTTCTCCTTGATTTCTCGGAGGACTACTCCCACTTTCCCCTCTCACTTTTTCGATCGAACTTTGAGTTTTTTGTTTCTAGTACCGTAGATCTGGGTAGTGAAGCACCGTTTATCTTCCCCTTTTTCACTTTCGTCACTGTCCAAAATAAAAGAACCCGAGGTTTTAGTGACACTTGTCACTAGCGTCCGTACTCTAATTTTCTACGAACGAGGGACCTTCCTTTCGATACTGTGTAGATCTGTCGTATAAATTTTCGTCTCTGTAGTGAATCGACTGTTTCCAGACCTGTCATTTTTTATGCTAAAAGGATTGTCAATATATGTTACACTTTTGGCCTGGTATTTCTTCCGACTCGTGGTTTCTTGACTACGAAGACTTAACACCACAACCTCTTCTGAGAACTCTCGGGAAACCTTTCGTTCCTCTAGTTCGGTCAGTTAGGATTTCCTTTAGTTGGAATTTATAAGTAACCTTCCTGACTACGACTTCGACTTCGAGGTTATGTTGGACTACCGTTTGTCGACTACGTTACCTTTTCTTGGACTACGACCCTTTTTGAGTCCCGTACTTCTTCCCCCCCGTTGTCTCCTACTCTACCAACCTATCGTAATGGTTGAATTACCTATACTCAAAGTGGTTTGAGGTTCCTCTCCCACTTCCCGTCCTTTCGGACCGTGTGACGTTGGGTACCTCGACTTTTCTCAGTCTGTGTTGAATCGCTACCTTGCAGTTGTTTAAAACAATGTACATACTTTAACTCAAACAAAAACAGTCTTTTCTAGTTCTAACATTTCAGGAAAATACGAGGGACTTTTTTGAAAGTCAAATCCTAAATGGGTTTATGTCAGTTTAATGTCTCACGAATTCATTTTTCTTGATAAATTCTTTAGATAATAGGAAGAATCTTTCTTTTTTAATGGGTCTTCGTTAATCTCCAATAAAAATACTAAATTCTTCCGTGTTTAATTAGACGACTGAATGGCCCAGAAATTAACCGGTTAGACCTTTGGCCTCACATAGTGTTTCAACAAACTCTATTATTTATGATGTTTTATCAAGTAAAAGATCAACACCCATCAACTATTGACCCTACCCCGTTATAACTATTTCACGAGAACACAATGAGACTTCTGCTCCACATTTTAGTCGTTCTACCCGTCGTTAGAAGAGATAGTACTCCGCGGATGTTAATCTTTTCAGAGGTTCGTAATACTACTGTAATAAATAAATTTTTTTGTAACTGGATAAACCAACATGGGCTAGAATTATCTCTGGACACTCTGGATCGAGGGACTGGTCCCTAACTTGGACCCGGGAGACGTAAGCCTCGTACCTCGGAATTGGTGCCCCTGTTGTCAGGGATAAAATAGAAAATACAATTTCTTTTCAAATGCTGTCCTTTAGTACGTTCTATTAATGTACCTAGAAGAAGTCTCATTGAGTCAATAACTGGATTTACTCTCGAAATTCTTACAATGAGTCGCATAAGATTTAAATAACACATGTTTGTGAAATACCTATATTTAAACAAACATTATGATAGATGTCTCTTTTGGTTTCTCTTTTTCTGTCTTATGGTTGGGAAGAATGACTTTTAAGTCAGTAATCTGCCAGTTTTCCATACCTTAGACGTACGCACTCCCGTGTCGGTACCTTAGTTCAATCGAGAGAGGGGTTTCTTCGAGTGAGACACCCGAAATAAAATCAATTGAATCGTGTGGATCCTAGACCGGGAGTCGATTCGTCTTTGGCCTAGACGAGTCCTATGTGTTTCGAAGTAGGAAGTCTACTCCCTGAGTATGGTTGGTCAGAGTCTTCTTTTTATAATCTGTCTTATTAATATTATTTGAATAAGTATAAGGATATGTAAACAAGGGTTACTTTTTATACTGTCAGTATGTCTTATGTCAGTTTAACCACCGATCATGTACAGTTCGGATATCCAGTTTGATAATCTCTTCGGTTTACTACTGGTCGTCCATCGTGACACTCACACCCGGTCGGTTTTTTTTCACCCATTGACTGAGTCTTTTAGTTGACGGTAGGTCGATCCTTCTGAATCCCCGACAGGTCTCTCCGTTTGAACTGTGACCTTAGTACTTGACGGTTCAGAAATGGTCTGTGTGGGACATATCTATGACTATAGCCGAAGACCCGGAGAGGAAAAAGAACCACCTTTTACCTGAAAGGATACCTTAAGGAGACCGTTGGAGGTCTAATGCCAGTTACACACGACCGATCCTTCGGGATTAATTTTACTGAGGTCATAGAGATCAGGTTAGATGAAAAACACCCGTATCAAAAATTTACCCTGTCTTAAGATAAAGTTTTATGAGTCTTCATAGATTTAAATTCGGGGTATACAGGGTATGTATATGTGATTAAGTGACGGACTTTCAGGCCACCATTATCGGAGGTGTGGGAATACATTTTGAGGTGATTCCATTGTCATTAAAACAATGTAGTTCAGTCTTGTTCTTTTTTCGACTCCCGAAACACTTGTTCAGTGAACTAAACCGTGGTTGCTGATGACATCGAACTCTAATTCGTTGATCATTTTCATTTAGAAAAGTGTCTTCAGTTTAGTCTTCCGTTTTCCAACTCTCAGACACATATTATATGTTAGCTGATCGATAAATGGAGTAAAGTGACGAGGTCTAACGAAGACCTCATAGTTTAAGAGGATCTTTCTAGAGCCTTTTGAAAAGTCCGAGCATTAAAAGATTCATTGTTTGGTAACGAAGACCATCTTACACGGGTTCATATGAAGAGACTTTTTATAGGACAGGAAAACAGAAATTTTGTTTTGTTTTGTTTTGTTTTGTTTTGTTTTGTATCAATCTTTGTGAAATTTTGAAATCAATAGAAGGTCAAAAGATTATTTACTTAACCCTAATCTCTTATAAAATTCTTCGATTAACCTTGTATGACGAAAATACGAAACCTTTAAACTACTTTTTTTACCGTTTTTCTCTTCACGTTCCAAAGACCATACTTGACGGAACCGTACTCGAGGTTCTACCTTGATGGGGGAGATCGGGACGTCGTCGGAATTAAGAGGAGTCCCCAGTCCATGACGGTTGTAATAAATCCCGTAGACTGGAGACTGGTACACATTACCATCACTGGGACGTTTCTAAATGTAGTTAATAAGATAATGTGACAACCGTCATCAAGGGTTGGATGTGAACGAAGACAAAAGTTTTTATTCAGATCTTTTTAGTTCTAGAATTTCTCAGATAGGAGTACTTCACACCGATTTTGAATCTGCCTCTTAAAGATAATTTTCATTAATATTAATTACCATAATTCTTGAAGTATAAGAGACCAACCGGTTTACCTCAGTCGCATTACAAGTATGAAAATAGTACCATTTAAAAATTTGAGTAAAGAAATGGATTGATCCTCCCCTCCTTTTTTTTTGGGATGCCTGATATTTATGAAAAGAATAAAGGAAGATCCGTTTGCCTCCTGCAAAACAAGGAGATCCTAGACTGTTTCTTCACTTTTTTCGGGTGTATACCAAAATGATGAATCACGTGTTTAATCTACTACTTATAAAGTCCGAAAAATGATTATTTTCGGTATTTAAGTAACAATTTGAAAATCCACTCCTTAACGACAAGACAGGAAATCTTGTCTTGGAATAACCTAAGATGTAGATCTCAAGACGATATTTGTTTATGACAAAACGACATTAATAAGTTTTCAATCCACTTTACTAAAATATTATATTTTGAACTTTTTTCTAATGTATATGTATTGACGTGTCTTTTTTCCCCTTTTTTTCTTACTGTTTTCACGAAATACAACGTAATTACACCATCGTAATCTCCGTTGAAAAATTCTTTGAACAATAAGAGTAAAAGATAAACATATCTCGATATCTTTGGTATGAAGGTACCCGTTGTGAAATTATAATAATCTAATATCTATCTAATGAAAGATCCTAAAATGACCGAAGAGATATTTTATCCGTCAAAACCAGAACACAGACAACAGTTTCATTACATTGTGAGGAACCAATCAGAGAATTTGTCTCCAGGTCAAAGCTAAATATGGGGAGAGTTATTTTAGACTTTTAGTTACAAAGTACTTTTCATATTGTTTTAAAGTTTATTCTAAGTCAATAAATAAATGTCATTTGTAAAGACGTTTTACATCCATGTTTCAATGTAAACAGTTTCGATGGACCTATTTCAGAGTAAAAAATATAAGGATAATAAGGAGGGGTTCATTTTACCGTTCTTATGAACTCTCGTGGACTTCTTCATTCATCGGAGTTTTATTTTTGAATCGTGCAGAGGGTGTGACCCTAGACTTGTTTTTCTTACACTTTCAGAATGATTTAGACTCGACTGAGTCCGTATATTACTTAATAAATAATGGTGATGATTAATTTAAAATGTGTTTCCCTTGTTTAATATGAGTATCTACCGTTTACAGTCCAATATTAGTATAGATATTAAATTTATAATTCAGATTATCCGTTATAAATAAAATTTTGTAATCCAATCTGAAAGAAAGACGTTCCATGGTGTTCCTTTCGTTTTATACTTGTTTTCTTATAGACGGAAGTTCACGAATATTAGGTTATTTGTATATGTTGAATCCTTTACAATCACGGTCCTGTCCAAGGGGTCATAATTCAGGGTATAAGTCTCCTAATTAGACCGAATGGAGAAGACTGAACTTCCGGACAAACCATACACACATGAAGTTTTTAGATCCCCTTTTTTTTTGATGAATAGTCTATGTCCTTGACTAAATCTAAATTATTGGAATTAAAAGATTCTGACCCACCAAAAAAAAAAAAAACTTCATAGCAACTAAATGATACGACACGGTCAGAGATGACATACCACTTTATTGAGTCAATATGTGTATATAAGAAAAATATAATAAAAGATAATGTCAAATAGTATCCTATAACTTATATCAAGGGACACGATATGTCATCCTGGAACGATTCTGGTCTGGAAAAAATATTTATTTTCGGTATTTTCCGAGAATTTGAATATTTAGGTATAAGAGTTTGACGACTTAAAAATAAATTCCGTTCTTAAATATGCTTAATCTTTTTAAAAATTACTACCAGTATAATATTAATTTATTATATTTTTTAATGAGTTAAAATTCTTTTTTCGTTTTACATTGTGTTATATTTATATAATTTAGATAAACTAATTTTATGATCTACTACTATGTTAAAAGTACAATCTACACCATTTTACCACACTAAGACTTATTGAAAACGGGTTAGAAGATTAAAAGTTTAAAAGTTTGTATATTTATGGAGAATTTTACTTTTTACATTATTTCCGTTACCATACGAGTGTTTTATATTTAAATTATTTAGACAGGTACATGTTAATTTTATTAAAGTTTATTTAAAATGGCTCGTTGTCCTTCGTGTAACCTTGGACATATGTAGTACTACTTCTTTTTATGAGGTGAATCTATTTCAGCTCCATTGACACCCAATAGAACGTATTATACCATATTGTTTTATCGTTGGAAGAGTTGTTCCTATCCCAGTTTCCAGTTGTCATCGATTTTTTCTTTATTTTACAAAAGCAATGACCCGATAATTTTGAACGTTGTAGTAGTAAGTAGAATCCAAATACGTAAAGTACGCGAGTTCAATGTCAAAGAGGATTCATCTTTCACCACCACCACCACCACCAGATCAACGATTCAGCACAGGCTGAGAACGCTAGACACCTGACATCGGACGGTCCGAGGAGGCAGGTACCCTAAGAGGTCCGTTCTTATGACCTCACCCAACGGTAAAGGAAGAGGTCCCCTAGAAGGGTTGTGTCCTGAGCTTGGGCCCAGAGGACGTACCGTCCGTCTACTAAATAGTTGACTCGATACTCCCTTCGGTTCGTCATTCATCATTTTATTTTTAGTCTGACTGAGTCATACAAACAGATGGTCGAAGATTCGTCTAAACTTTTTATAAAATATCTAAATTACGTCTCTATCATTTTATAATTATGTCTTCATTAGTTTTGAATAAGTAATTTTCGGGTTGGTACGGACTTCGACAAAACAAACTAATCTCCCTTTTAACGAAAAACACGTCCTGAGAAGGACTTACCTGAAGAGACAATTACTATTTTCCTTTTTCTTCTCATCGATGTGAAACCCAATCAAAGTCCAGTCAACTAAACTTTACTTCGTAGGACACTTCTGATAAACCCTTGAGTTTCTTGACTCGTCTCGTGTCGAAAGTCACCTTGTCGTGATTTTTTTTATCACGTTCACGTCCATGTTCCGTTCTCCCATTGGTTTATGGTCGTCCCGACGATGATGGTCTGTCATGGTTCTCCACGGTAGAGATCTTTGGACTAGGTCGTTATGACTTCCTTGATAAACCTTAGAGACCTTACGGAGACCTGATTAATTTTTTTTTCACAGTTCATGACGATACTGATTTGGAATATTTAAATCATTCAAAATGGAATTGTCTTCATTGTAAAGTTAAACGATACTTGTGAATGAAGACTCCTTAGGGGTCAAACCTCAGTTTTCGATGGTCATTTTTTTAATGTTATTACTTTTATTCATAATCGAGTCTGATCCCTGGTTTCAAGATCTGAGTCATATACTCTGACGTATCGGTATACAGAAGTTCATTAAATTTAAAAAGACAAAAACCACAGAATAGATAAGTCGTTCCATAAAACTAATATGTATCATTTTGTCATGATACTGCATAAAATGTTTTCTTTTTGACTCTGTGTTATTGTATCCTAAAAAGGATCTCAATTACCACAATTCTAATCTGTAGTGAGATTGTTTTTATACCTTTAATTGTCCGTTGTTGTATCTTATAGACGTTATATGGTTTTTGGAATCCTATAAGTAAACGATATAAGATCTGGTAAGGTTTTTAGGACTTCAACATAATCTACCATCTTGACCAATAACGAGAATACCAGTTTATTACATATCTTTGGACAAGGCTCGTTACATCTGTCTATTACAAGGACTTTTTGTGATGTCGACGGATTGATACGAAACGTTCTTATTCCGGAGGGTCTTATATCTTTTAATTCACTTTTGTTTTTGTCGAAGATTCTTTGAAAAAAAAATTTGTCATATTTTTTTATTACCTCCGTGTTTGACGAATTTTCGTCGATCCAAATAGTTATTTAAAGAAGATAGTAAGATAACTATGAACACGTCTATAATGGTTCTTGAAAACCAATTAATTTTATGTAGAAGGGGAGTTTTGAAGTACCATGCGACTGGTGTAGAGAATTTTAAAAAGTCAGTTAGGAAGGACCGGACTTTAAGTTGGAATAAATGCAGATAAAGAAAGGAGAGTCAAAGACTCATAACCTTTTATAAACCGTCTCCGTCTACAAAATCCGTACCAGGAAATAGATGTACTCCTCTCTCCGGTCCTACCTTTTGTTCGGGAAGGGGAACATGGTACAGTGTACACGTCGATGTCTCTGTAGATCCGATCCCACCATCATCGACGTTCTTTATTGACGTCACGAGAAGTCTTCTCACGTGCTTGTGACTTTTCGACCGTACGAATTTATTGTCTTCAACCCTTCTAAAAAATTTTTCAACTATCCCGGGACAGTGACAGTATAAGTGTTAAAAAAAAAGTAATGGTCACTGAAAGTGTCCGTGGATAATAAATAGACACTTGTATTTTACTATGAGAGGAGAGGGAAGAGTGTGGTTTCATGTTGACTTTCTATGTTTGACGTGTTCAATGACTGTATAAAATTTCAGTGTTTTACACACCAATTATATTTTTTAGTCTAGACTGTTATCTTATTAGTTGTCTATCCCTTTTGTTACTGGACTTTAGAGTTCCCAGCCTGAATCAATCCCGAGTAGATCTCAAATCCGTCGAATGAAGGGTCTCATCTTATTGTTATTCCTTATTTATTTTCTATAAAATCATGTAGGATGTATTAAAGTTGAGTTATGAGACCTAGTCGACTCTAGGTACCTTTGTATATTGATTCTTCTGAGTTTTGCGACTGTTCTGGCGACGTAGGTATAGAATTCTATGTTGGGTCGTGCAGAGGTAGACACCGGACGACATACGAAGGAACTTTGTCATGGGGATTTTGTGGTAGTACGTGGTACTTGAACTCGTACAGTGGAAAGTCAATAATACGACAACACTAAAAATTCTTGTCTATTATTTATTTTGTAGAACTCTTATTAAGACCTCGGACCTCCGAAGAGTTAAGATCCGAGAACCTACACGTCGGAAGGTGTTATTAAGTACAAAAAACTTTTACCTTGTCTGATGTTATTTTGTTTCTGGCCACGAGTGTTATGTCAATTTATTCCCTTTTGCTAAGAATTTTATAATAGGGATCAAATAATGTATTTTCATTGCATGGACTTATTATACCCCTTCCGTTCGTAACAGACTGTTATTAGAAAAGTGAGACCCATTTCCGGCTTACTACCGTAATAGAACTAGGGATCTTTTTATAAAAGATACCAGTTATAAATTATGTAAATAATTTTAAACATACAAGTCTCGTACACTGTAAGATGATCCGTACTTCGTAATAATGGAATAAAAAAACAATTACTTCTGATTCGAGAGTATGTCGACCCTTGTACTAATCCATAAAACCAAATTTAGATAAACTGACGAATATCCTAAAGTAAAGGAAGGTATTCTAAAGGAACTTTTTGTCATGGGATTTTGTCGGTCTCCAAGAATAAATGATAAATTGACTAATTTAGACTACAATAGGTTTTGTGACAGTCACCGATAATGGGGGCTTCCCGTATAGTTTGGAAAAGTGTATTTAAATTTGAAATTGATGAGTCATAAAAGGTCCAGTCCGGAATTAAAAATACTATGTAGTGAATACTTATGATTGACATACAAAAATTCGGACTGGACTTAAGTATAAAATCTCTTGACCTTAATACTTTCGGAGTTTACGATATTCTAGTTGTTGATTAGTCATTTAAGGTACTGTTTTGTAGAAATAATATCATTGTTCTACTATATATAAGTTCAACATATTTCTAACTTTTCACGATACATTCCCAATGTTAATACTGATAGTGACCTATGGAAGTGATCAGTTCACCCCGTTCTATACCCGGATCTGAGTCCAAGAATTTTGTCCTCTCTAATTGGACTGTCTAGTCCTCGTCCGTGATCCGTGATTGATGTTACTTGATATCACAAATAAAGTTTTCCAAGGATGGGGTTAGTGTACTTATACTGTTGGACATGACAACTATCTCTTCTCGATCATTTGGAGTTAAAACATTCTAATGAACTTCAAAAGGTCTCCTTCAACGAAAAATCGATGGGATAATTATTTTAAACGTTTAATAAAGTAATATAGAACAAAGTTCTTCGAGGTTTTAAGTTTTGACGTAAGGGAGTTTTTCGGTGTTTACCTTTTGAAAACGAGATTGAGTGATCTTTTTAGGTTACGGAATCTTTTGTAGGTATTTTTACTCCTTTTGTTGTACAAAATCTCAGGGACAATTGGTACCTTTATAAGTCAATGTAAAATGGACGAACCTTTTATAGGTGTGTAACACTAGTTGTACAAGTCATATTCCCACCGTTCCAGTCAAAGTAAATCATGTCGGACAGGTGACCGATTGTCTGTGGTGAATTCGACCCCATAACGGACTTCACCAGCGGTAGGTAGGTACGGAACTCGGGTCGTAGACCAAAAACGTAAATTGTAAGGAAACCAGGTGTTAAGAACGTAGATTTACTTAGTTTCCGTAGTAATGATGTTCGTCTGGTTTGTTTTACTTCAAACGATTACAAAAGATAAAGTGTTTTTTATGTTTCGATACTTTATATATACGTTTAAGTGATAATCTTTTGTTGTCTAAAACGACCCTCCCGAAGTCCGTGAGTTTAAATTATAATCTTTTATTGGTGAATGAACCAATTTGACGTCTCGTAATCTTTGTATGTTTTATTATTTTTGGTATCCGTCTCATATTTGTTGGTTTAATGTATATTCGTCTTCCGGACCAGAAGATGTTTTGATAGAAACTGATTTACGGTTGAATCGGACCTTCAGTTCTTACTCTCCCGTCCTGAAGGGACGTACCGTCCACCGGGTCCCCATTTCTTAGGAGGACGGTTACGTCCCTTGCTTGTACCCAAGCTAGGGATCAGGTCCTTTCAATGTGTACGGTGTCCCATTGATTCAGGTGCACGGTATCCGTGATTTTGGGACACACACTGTTGATAGCCCGGGTGCACGACGTTAGTGACTTCGGGTGCGTGAGCTCTCGGGTACGAGGCATTCTCTTCGGCGACGTGACTCTTCGGGTACGTGGTGTTGATCTCTCACCGGAGGTGAACCGTGTTGCTCTCTTTCGGACCGGATCTTTGTTTCTGGGCCACGTCGTCGTTCTTTGTTTGTTTTTTTCTCTCCTTCCTGGTTTGTAGTGGTCTACAAGTCTACCTTTAACGAGAACCTGACCTATACGTTAAAAGTTAATGAAATTCTGACATATAATTTTGAATTGGACAAGTATGGTATTTCTTCGTAACGGGAAATTGTATTAATAATTCTATCGATAACGATATATTTTCAGTAATTTTTAGACTCGTGATGGAGTTTTGAAATATTAAAAATAAAAGAATTATTAAAAAATAACTCCATATGAACTAAATATTACAATTAAAGACGAAATGTCGTTTCATGTAAGACAATATGTGTATATGAAAAAGTAATACCAAGTAGTGTCCTAGAACTTGTATCAAGGGACACGATATGTCATCCTGGAACGACTAATAAGTAAGATAATATATATGTGTGATCGAACGTAGACGATTGAGGTTTGAGGGTTAGGTAGGGAGGGGGTGAAAAAGGGGAGGAACCGTTGGTGTTCAGAGACTCAGATAAATCCAAAGTACATATTCAAGTGAGCACAGTACAAAATCTAAGGTGTATATTCACTATATGTCATAGAGAAAGACTGCATAAATTTAAAGTGAAGCATACTAGTAGAGATCAACGTGGGTACGAGGATGTTTACCGTAATAAAGTAAGAACAAACACCAATTCATCATAAGGTAACATAGATACATGGTACGCAACGTACACAATAAGAAATAGGTGGGTAGACAGTTGTCTGTAAATCCAATGAAAGTGCGGAACCAATGACACTTATCACTACGATACTTGTATATCCACGTGTGTGGAAAACTTAGTGTCAAAACAAACCTATATACGGGTCGTCACTCTGACGATCTAGTACACCGTTGAGATAAAAGTCAAAAAGACTCCTTGAAGGTATGACAAAAGATGTCACCGATCTGGTCAAATGTCAGGGTGGTTGTCAAATCCTCCCCAAGGGAAAGGGGTGTGGGAGAGGTCGTAGACAATAAACATCTCAAAAATTACTACCAGTAAGACTGACTACACTCCACCGTAGAGTAACTCAAAACAAAATTAAAGGGATTATTAATAATCCCTACGGTACTGTTGTCGAAAATTTCACAAATTAACGTAAGACTCCTACGTAAGGAGAACTTTATAAAAATAACTAACTGACTGACTAGTACGGTATCGTACCCCCTTGAATTCAAGGGTGTGGTCCCTAATTTGGACCCGGGGGATGTCACCTTCGTGCCTTGGGATTAGTGACTTGGTGATACCTCCAGGGTTGTCGAAAATTGTGATTCTTGACTTCTGTACCAACATACAAACACACAGATGTATACACTCAGAAAGTTTATCTTCACTTCAGGAATCTTCACTACTATCATTTAATTTAGTGTCTAAATTTTATGATGTGTAGAGATATACACGATGTGTCCTCCTGTAATTTTTCCGATTCTGAAGGTACTTATCAAAGAGACTTTGTGTATGGAGTACTTTAGGTATGCCGGGTGAGGAAAGAAACAGACGTAACGGCTTCATGGTAAGGAAAAGTGAGAGAGAGAAGTATAGACCTCGTCGAAGTTAGTGTAACGAGATTCAAAATTTTCCTAAATCAATAAAAAGTTCCGTCTTCAGATTTCCCTGTCTATTGTATTTTTCAACTTGCCATGGTTAAAGAACTCAAATATATAGAAATCTTTAGGTAGATCCCTCTTCCGCTACCGTGGGGTAAGGTCATGAGAACGGACCTTTTAGGGTACCTACCTCCTCGGACCATCCGACGTCAGGTACCCCAACGCTTCTCAGCCTGAGCTGACTCCCTGAAGTGAAAGTGAAAAGTGAAAGTCCGTGACCTCTTCCTTTGTCGTTGGGTGAGGTCACAAGAACGGACCTCTTAGGGTCCCTGCCCCCTCGGACCACCCGACGGCATATACCCCAGCGTGTCTTAACCTGTGCTGACTTCACTGAATCGTCATCGTCTTTAGGTAGATTTTAAATTTAATGGACTAAAATTCTCAACTCTTAATCTATGAATTATCATGATTTTACGATGAATAATACGTAAACTTCATTTGTCAAAGGATTTAAGTGAACCGTTAGATTCGATTTAAGTTTCTGTAGATATACGGACTAATCATTCACAATCAGTGAGGCATCACAACCTGAGAAACGTTTAGGTACCTGACATCGGGTGATCCGAGGAGACAGGTACCGTAAGAGGTCTGTTCTTATGACCTCACCCATTGGTAATGGAAGAGGTCCCCTAGAAGGACTAGGTCCCTAGTTTGGACCCAGAGGACGAAACGTCCGTCGAAGAGATGGTAGACTCGGTGGTTCCTTCGGGTCATTATTTAATAGTCCTGTGATTTTAAAATCATCGCTTCTTGTGACATTCATCAATGTATGAGTTTGTGCCCGGTAATTGGTTTTTATGTTACGAATTTTATAATTTCAAGAAAACTTCCTTTTTTAAATGTTGTTGACTTTTAAAGTTATTTGTGGATTCCAGTTTATCAATTTGTCCTTCTGAAAGTCAACAAAATTTATCAATGAAAGTTAGATGATGGGAGTACTGTCTATTAAGAAAATTAAAGTATATGGTAACAAATACTCTTAGATCCTGTTTTAAAAATAGATGAATCATATAATTTTGTACTAAATTTATGGGAGTAATGATAGTCGAAAGTCAAATCTAAGTGTGTCTCCATATCCTTTCATCAATTCTTGTATCTGAGACCGAAGATTGGGACCGAGACAGGTAATAATCCATAGAACCTTTTGTATGAATTGGAGAGACAACAAGAAAATGGAGTAGACATTTTACTCTCCCGACAACACCCTAAATCTCTCAATAATGTAAAACACATGGTCTTATCATGGAATCAAGTCTAGTCAAGTCAGCGAGTCAGTACAGGTTGAGAAACGCCGGGGTACTTAACGTTGTGCGGTCCGGAGGGACAGGTAGTGGTTAAGTGTCTCAAATGGGTTTGAGTACAGGTAGCTCAACCACTACGGTAGGTTGGTAGAGTAGGAGACAGTAGGGGAAGAGGAGGACGGGGGTTAGGGAGGGTCGTAGTCCCAGAAAAGGTTACTCAGTCGAGAAACATACTCCACCGGTTTCATAACCTCAAAGTCGAAGTTGTAGTCAGGAACGTTTCTTGTGGGTCCTGACTAGAGGAATGTCAGGTTCCCTGAGAGTTCTTAGAAGAGGTTGTGGTGTCAAGTTTACGTAGTTAAGAAGTCGCGAGTCGAGAGAAGTGCCAGGTTGAGAGTGTAGGTATGTACTGTTGACCTTTTTGGTATCAGAACTGATCTGCCTGGAAACGACCGTTTCATTACAGACGAAAAATTATACGACAGATCCAACCAGTATTGAAAGGAAGGTTCCTTATTCGTGGAAAATTAAAGTACCGGCGTTAATGGTAGACGTCACTAAAACCTCGGGAGGTTTTGTTTCAGACTGTGACAAAGGTGACAAAGGGGTAGATAAAGGGTACTTCACTACCCTGGTCGACGGTACTAGAAGTAAAAGACTTACAACTCGAAATTCGGTTGAAAAAGTGAGAGGAGAAAGTGAAAGTAGTTCTCCGAAAAATCAAGGAGAAGTGAAAGACGGTATTCCCACCACAGCAGACGTATGGACTCCAATAACTATAAAGAGGGCCGTTAGAACTAAGGTCGAACACGAAGAAGGTCGGGTCGTAAAGAGTACTACATGAGACGTATCTTCAATTTATTCGTCCCACTGTTATATGTCGGAACTGCATGACGAAAAGGATCAACCTTGGTCAGACAACAAGGTACAGGTCAAGATTGACAACGAAGGACTGAAGGTATATCCAAAGAGTTCTCCGTTCATTCCACCAGACCATAAGGGTATCTAACATTAAGTTCACAATATTAATGATAATGAACATGGGTCATTATCTTTTACGATAAAGACGAAATAACTGATACGGTTTTGGAAACTGACACACTAGTGTTATTTGACACCTTTTAAGACTTTCTCTACCCTTATGGTCTAGTGGACTGGACGGAGAACTCTTTGGACATACTTCCAGTCCT
Organism: Capra ibex; assembly: GCA_006410555.1. Taxonomy (NCBI): domain Eukaryota; kingdom Metazoa; phylum Chordata; class Mammalia; order Artiodactyla; family Bovidae; genus Capra; species Capra ibex. The sequence continues at coordinate 114,763,953 of SJYO01020080.1, forward strand.
TCGTTGTCAATCTTGACCTGTACCTTGTTGTCTGACCAAGGTTTATCCTTTTCCTTATGCAGTTCCGACATATGACAGTAGGACGAATAAATTGAATAATATACGTCTCATGTAGTACTCTTCACGACCCGACCTTCTTCGTGTTCGACCTTAGTTCTAACGACCCTTTTTATAGTTATTGGAGTCTATACGTCTACTGTTGTGGGAATACCGTCTTTCACTTCTTCTTGATTTCCTGGAGAACTACTTTCACTTTCTCCTCTTACTTTTTCAACCGAATTTCAAGTTGTAAGTCTTTTGCTTCTAGTACCGTCGACCAGGGTAGTGAAGTACCCTTTATCTACCCCTTTGTCACCTTTGTCACAGTCTGAAACAAAACCCCCCGAGGTTTATGTGACGTCTACACTAATGTCGGTACTTTAATTTTCTGCGAGTGAGGAACCTTCCTTTCAATACTGGTTAGATTTATCGTATCATTTTTCGTCTCTGTAATGAAACAGTTCTTTCCAGGCAGACCAGTTCCGATACCAAAAAGGTCAGCAGTACATACCTACACTCTCAACCTTATATTTCTTTCGACTCGTGGCTTCTTAACTGTGAAGACTTGACACCACAACCTCTTCTGAGAACTCTCAGGAAACCTGGTGTCCCTTAAGGTTAGTCAGGTAGGATTTCCTCTAGTCAGGACCCACAAGTAACCTTCCTGACTGCGACTTCGACTTTGAGGTTAGGAAACCGGTGGACTACGTTTCTCAACTGAGTGACCTTTTCTGGGACTACGACCCTACCTAACTCGCGTCCTCTTCCCCTACTGTCTCCTACTCTACTAACCTACCGTAGTGGCTGAGCTACCTGTACCCAAACCCACCTGAGACCCTCAACCACTACCTGTCGTTCCGGACCGTACGACGCCAAGTACCTTAGCGTTTCTCAACCTGTGCTGACTCGCTGACTTGACTTGACTTATAACTTTATCGTGTAAACATATGTTAAGATGGGTGGAGGAGTTTCTTCTTCTAATTTGTTTTTAAATTGTAATTGTGATTTTGATAGTGGTTACTTTATTCATATCTAGGAAAGAGATTCAATCCATAATCTTCTTCAGAAAGTCAATTTCACATCAAAACTACTATATCTCAAGATAATAAAAAGACGACTGATTAGTAATCTGTTACCATAACTCATTATCAATATATTAGTACCCATTAATGTTGACGTTCGGTATTACTTTTGTACTAAACGGATTGTTATTTTTTATTAATGTATGTTAAACCCCCCCAAGTTCGTCTCACTATACCATTCACCGTCACGTATGTACGTGTACAAAAGTAGACGAGTCCGTCAGATACAGAAAACGAACCACGTAAATTAGGTAAATGTAACTTTCAATTAATAGTTATACATACTAGGATAATAAAAGAATCAACAAAACCCAAATGAAAGACATTCATCCAGAAAAGGAAGAGAACAAAGGACGGATCTCTTCAAAGAAATCGTAAACAACATTTCGACTTAAGAGAATTGAAACCGAACAGATCTTTCGAAAACTAAGTAGTTTAGACTTCCTCTCAGAACGACCCATCTTATAAGGTGGGCGTTCCAACGTCCAAGAAGGAAAAGTAGTGAAATTTATATAGTACGGTAAGGGAAGACCAAACTTCTCAAAGACGACTCTTTAGTCGACTATCGGACTACCCTCAGGAGAACGTACAAGAGTAAAAAGGGAACAACGAAAATTATAAAATGGAAATAGAAATTAAAAACAGTCAAACCAATGATACAAAGAACATACAAGGAGAACCCAAATAGGACTGACCCTGAGAGACACGGAGGACCTGAACGAATTGATAAAGGGAAGGGTGCAATCCAATTCACATTCTACGAGTCAGCATAGGATGAGAAGCACTGGGGTACCTGACATCGGGTCGTCCGCTGAGACAGGTACCTTAAGAGGACGGTTCTTATGAATTCAACGAACGGTAAGGGAAGAGGTCCCTGGTTTGGATCCAGAGGGTATGACGTCCACCTAAGAAATGGGAGACTCAGTGGTCCCTTCGGGAGTACAATCCCTTCAAAAGTCGATAATAGAAAAGTTTATAAAAGAGTCCAGGAAAAGGAGAGAGAGAAGAGGAAGACCCTGGAGATATTACACTTATGTCCATGACCAAATTACGACAGGGGTTAAGAAAACTAGACTCCAGTACTAAGAAAACTAGGATTTAAGTATAAGTTTCTTCCAATTTGAATACTTTAGATCTATTCGTACGTATGGACGTCACCATGACATCGAGCCGAATGTACCTCCACACGTTCCCATTCGTTTAGGTGGTCCTAAGATTAAGGTAACCTTAGGTAGTCCAGGAATTGTAAAAAGACTTTGTGTCTTTGTACAAATATGTTAAATTTTAGAAAGAGAGGTTGTCTATACTGATCGATTTTCCAAGAGTTTCTTCTCTTGGAAAATACACCTTATATACCTTATATATACACCTTATACACCTTAGAGAAACCTTTTTGATTACATATTTACCATAATGAGTCATAAAAGTCTTAAAACACAAGTTCCTCATAGTTAAATCTATTTTCAATTTTTCCCTTTTGTTGTAATGTCTTTCAAGTGTATTTCTTAAAAATGAATTTGTACAAGACTCGTTTTGTTTTTATTTCTGACCCACCTTATTTGAGACCAAGATGTCAATAGGAGGTAGAAAGATCATAGAAAAACAATTATTTATCTAATAAGATATTAATCTTCATCTTAGATCATATAATTTCTTAAATTAAGGTCAAACAAAAACATTCGTTCTATTTTTGACCATTAAAGCATCTTCAATCCTTCTCTAATATTAACTTTAATTTAAAAGTATCTTGAATGAAGTAACTATTTGTAGACATAATAAATGATTTTTACTCTTACTTTAATTCATTCAGTCACAGTTAAAGTTTTTTTCTTTTTGTTTGTTTTTCCTGTAAACCGTTCTTGAGAAGGGAAGTTCTCAACTCACGTCTCAAAGGACTAGATTTTTCTTTTTTACTCTGTTCTTGGTACAGAACGATTAATTAGGTTTGACATTAGTAAATAGAAGAGATGTATACACACTGAATTGAACCTTTGTCGTCGTATAAATACGTTTTATGACATGGAATAATTCCTAGTTGAACAATTCCTTCTCCTAGTTGGATAGAGCAAGTTCAAATAGACATGTGATAACTTTATTTGTTCTTAAATCAGTCTTCACTTATTTATGTTTGTGTCTAATTCTGTAATAGTAGTGACCTGTTTCGGTTGGTTGTCGGTTTTTCTTTATTACAGTAGGACATTTGTTTCTTATAGTCTCTTCTGATTTATTAACGTTAAGGAGTTACAGAATGTCAAAAATGTTGAAATATTTTGTACAGATTAAAGAGATCTTTTCGTCTATGTATTTGTCTAATTATGTATCGGAAATTCTTACGTATAATTTTTGACTTCATTTACTTTTTTAACCGGGTTTACTATGAATTCATTTTTAAGATTTCTTGACTAATCACTATAAAGTGTATTTAGTGTATTAGTACTTGTGTTATTCCTTTTTAAATAGACGGATTTTGTGTTTACAATATAGTGTTCATGAGTCCAAGTGACCTTATTCTCACTTAATCTTAAGTTAACACTTTAGACCACATTGTCACTTTAATTCTTAAAAGTAGACCAATAAAGGACCCAGACAAGAGACTTGAATGAGTCTTGGTCAAAAGATGGGGTGTTTCGTACCGACTCTCAATTCGGTTAATATCGTTCGTGGTTACTGGTAAAATTTTTGACCACTTTACTAAGATTCCGACTTTGTGACTTTAAATTTAAAAATTTTCCTTACGTTTGTGTTTATTTTCTTATTCTACATATTTGACAGATTCTCCATTCATTACGAGTTTAAACTTGACATATTACCTACCTATCCAGTCAAACAAGAACAGAGTGGAACGAGTTTACAATTTGTTTGAAATAATTTAATTTTCTTTTTGTTGTGAGGTTTTGATACGATTGAGTTCCAAGGGAAAGATTTTCAAGATGACAAAAATGTAAAACTTCGAATCATACGATCGTAGTAAATTCTAAGAAGGTTTTACAAGTAAAGTTTTCTTATAAGTTGAGATTTTCAGTGATAAATAAAATATGTGGACAGGTCAAGTAGGTATGAATTTCTGACCGTTTATCCAGTGATTTTAAGTGTTCGCCGTTAATTTTTTTTATTTGACTGTACCTGTTTACGATTGGGCAATCAATAAAAGGACAAAAGGATTGAATATAAATTTATTCATATTATATTTGTTGTCTTTTTGAATCCGTCTTTCAAGACCGTCGTTGCACTAGTTTATCGTGAAATCAAGATTTTTAAATTGTATATGAGGTTACTGTAATAGTTTATCGTAAAAGAAAATTACTGTAGGAATGGGAAAGATTGTAAGGTTACTATATAGAACATAGACATTTTCCAGGATAAAGAAGTACTGTAGACGGTATTTGTTATCGTTCCCGAACATTTGTATTTGTGAAGTACAAATGAAAACCCCACTCGTCCTTTGCTACTATTTCAAGTAACTTTTTAAGTATGGATCTAATTTTTTTTTTAAGTGTTATCTTAATGGGTACTCTGATTGTCACTTTTGTTTATATTACTATACTTCTCATCGAATGCTAGCGAATTAACTAGGTGACAGAAGTAAGAGTAGAAGGAGGTTATCATTAGAGTCCATTATTAGAGGATAAAACTAGAGGAGACGGTTCGTGAGTATAAATTGGAAATAATTATTTTCGTTTAATGTAATATCAAATGTAAAAATCTTTAAAAGTGTGTTAGTAAAAAATTAAGAAGGACAAGTCTCGAAAGAAAAGAACTACTCAATCAGAAATTGTTTGTTTTTTTTTTAGTAAAGAATTTTATAGAGTATTAATTAATAATAATTATACTGAATCTCAAGTCAATTTACAACTGTCAGTCTTAAGGTGTGATCAAAATACCTACATTCCGAAAGTTTATTTTTGACAGTTCTGCTGATATATCACAGGTACTTCTAAATTCCCTTCTTTTGTGGTTTTATGGTATTTCTGTGTTAGACCGATGTTGATTCGTTTTTCATTTACTAGTGTGTGGTGTGTGTCAAACGGTTTGAGTATGTACCATGAATCCCGGAAGAAGCTAGAGGGTTGTGTTGATATAAAATATTGTATCATGAGTAAAAATATATCATAAGTAAGAGGGAGGTCCAATGTGTGACCTTAATTATACACTCCCTCATCGGATACTAGGTCTTGACCTCAAACAGAGTCACTTCTAAACGCTTGTTGACATTTTTCCTTAAAGAACTGGTTAAATAGTTTTAGGAAAATGGTTTCGGATGCTACTGACAAAAGATTTTAATATTTGATATGTCATATTTATATGTACATATAGGTAAAGTAAAAAAGGGTATTAAAGACTCAAAGTTAAACAAGTTGAGGTAAATAATTCTTGTATTCCATACGTAGTACGTGACGTGATCAATAATCCCTACATCATAATTTGATTGTTTGTTAAGACAAGAATGTCTTCCTCGTCTATTTTTTCTTTATATACGTACTATCAACCCACTATCATACATGATACCTTACTTTATTTCGTTCCTCCCTCACCCCTCTGTCTTATACACACGTATACACACATACAAGTGTACACATACGTCTTCCGACATTAAAATTTGTGTCACCGGTCTCTTCCGGGTGAGTCTACTACTGTAGATCGTTTACTGAACTTTCTTTACTTTGAGAGACGTCTTTTATTCTAAAATTCGTTTCCCTTGACGTTCATCTTTCTGGAACTAAGTTCTTATACTTAAAGTACAAAAGCCCCTTCGGTCTCACCGGTCTCGGTTGTCACCCTCGTATGATCCTCTACTCTAGTTTCTTTGTGACGAAGCTAAATCCCCTATGTATAAAACAAAACATTCAGTAAAATGTCTGGGTCCGAAAATGTTTGCACTCAACCCTTGGAAACCCTTCATGGTCTCACGAAAGTCGTCTCTTCACTGTTCTAGCTGAATGTGATATTGTTCTAGTATGACGATTGGTTCACCCATTGTCTAACATCTCTCCGTTACCACCTTCGCGTCTTTAACGATGTTGGGTATTTCTCTTCTCCCGACCTAAGACCCATTTAAAACTTCCACGTGACTTATCTTAAACGACTTTTTGACTTAACGCCGTATTCTTTTTTCTACTAAAGTTCCCAAAACTGATCTTTTATTCATCAGTAATAGATTCTAATCTTTCTGACATACACTTGATCTAAACTCCCTTCTTCGTCTCGTGTCAAAATCTCGATTCAAGATCTTCAAATAGTCTATAGGTTAAGTATTCCGTTTTCATACTTTAGATCCTTTCTTTCAGATTCGTCTTCTATTTTCAGAATTTCGGTAGTAACACACATACACAATCGACGAGTCAGCACAGGCTGTGAAACGTTGGGATACCTGAGATCGGGTGGTACGAAGAGACAGGTACCCTAAGAGGTAGTCAAGTCAAGTCAGTCAAGTCAGTGAGTCAGTGCAGACTGAGAAACGTTGGAGTGCCTGACGTCGTGTGGTCCGAGGGACAGGTAGTGGTTGAGGTCTTCAAACGAGTTTGAGTTCAGGTAGGTCAACCACTACCGTAGGTTGGTAGAGTAGGAGACAGTAGGGGAAGAAGAGGACGGAAGTTAAAAAGGGTCGTAGTCCCAGAAAAGGTTACTCAGTCAAGAAGCGTAGTACACGAGTTTCATAACCTCAAAGTCGTAGTCAGAAAGGTTACTTATAAGTCCTAACTGAAGGAAATCCTGACTGACCAAACTAGAGGAACGTCAGGTTCCCTGAGAGTTCTCAGAGGTTGTGGTGTCAAGTTTTCGTAGTCAAGAAGTCACGAGTCGAAAGAAATATGAGGTTGAGAGTGTAGGTATGTACAGATGACCTTTTTGGTATCGAAACTGATCTACGGTCGCTTCAGACGAAAAAAATTATACGACAGATCCAAACAATATCGAAAAGAAGGTTCCTCGTTCGTAGAAAATTAAAGTACCGAGGACAGTGGTAGACGTCACTAAAACCTCAGGTTCTTTTATTTCAGAGACAAAGGTAACAAAGTCTTAGATAAAAGGTACTTCACGCCCCTGGTCTACGGTACTAGAATCTAAAGACTTACAACTCAAAATTCGGTTGAAAAAGTGAGAGGAGAAAGTGAAAGTGGTTCTCCGAGAAGTGAAGAAATGAAAGGCAGTATTCTCACCACAGTAGACGTATAGACTCCAATAACTATAAAGAGGGTCGTTAGAACTAAGGTCGAACACGAAGTAGGTCACTACATGAGACGTGCATGAAATTTATTCGTCCCACTGTCATGTGTCGGAACTGTATGAGGAAAGGGCTAAACCTTTGTCAGACAACAAGGTACAGGTCAAGATTGACAACGAAGAACTGCACGTATGTCTAAAGAGTCCTCCGTCCATTTTTTACAGTGAGTCAGTACAGACTGAGAAACGTCGGGATACCAGATGTCGGACGGTTCGGGTGGTCCGAGAAGGTAGGTACCCTAAAAGGTTCGTTCTTATAACCTCACCCAACGGTAAAGGAAGAGGTCCCCTAGAAGGGCTGGGTCCTTAGTTTGGGTCCAGAGGAAATGGTAGACTCGATGATTCCTTCGGTGTCCGGCCGTTCCACCAGACGATAAAGGTAGAGAGAATTCTTAAAAGCTATCAAGAAAACACTAGGTGTCTCAGTTTCCGAAACCACGTCAGTTATTTCGTTTTCATCTACAAAAAGACCATGAGAGAACGAAAAAGCTACTAGGTTGTCTACAACCGTTAAACTAGAGACCAATGAGACGGAAAAGAATCGGGTCGAACTTGTAGACATTAAAGTGTCAAGTGCATGACAACTTCGGACCGAACCTCTTAAGACTCGTAATGAAACGATTTCATTAATGAAAGAGGTAGTCATTTATTGTTGTTGTTTTTGGGTACTCTTACCTACTCTCATGACTCAGTTATTTATATTTACTTTTTCTTCTGGTTCTTGACTAGGAAGTCCCGGTTAGTTGTAAATCGGTAACTTGTCATTCCTTTTTACTCGTTTTCTCCGTCTTACCTGTCACTTCCTCTTTTAGGGGTTCTTATGTCTAAGGGTTTTGGTTTCATTTCTTTCCAAAAAGTTTCCCCTCCACTACTCGTTATTGTTTAATAGTCATTCAAGTTCTTTTCGTCAACCCAACTTCTCGTTTCAGTCGTCTCAGTACTTGTACTAGTTTAAATGTCGATTTTATTTTTAAATCTGTGTGTTCTCTGTTATATGATGGTGGTATAAAGAACAAGAACAAAACAGTAATAAGTGTAGTGATAAAATTATCTCGTCGTTTTTTTTTCCGGTGTAAGTCTTAATTTTATTGTTATTTTCAGATGACTTGTTCCATGTTCTTTATTCTCCTTGTCTATACAAAGTTGTTTCTTAGATTTCCCTTTCTTTTGTTCGTCTCGTCTCTAGATCTTACGTATCCTAGTTTAAATAATTTTGAGGATGTACCAAAAGTCCATGTTTTGAGTCCATGAATTGTTTAAATTAGAAAGTAAACAGAGTCCGTTTAACTTTCAAAAGGTTATAAAACATATATTTTAACATTCACTTTCCCTCTCTATATGTAATTCGTTAATGTTTAAAAATTTTACGTATTGAAGTTCGAGTATGAAAGTTTTTTATTTATGTGATGTTTTTAATTGTAAATGGAGTTTAAGTACTACCAAGGTCCTCTATTGTAATCGTGATGGTTCGAGAGATAGTTATAATTTACGAGAGTAAAGTCTAAGTTCTGATAGAGAGTTAAGAAGAGCACAAAACTTTAAGGTTTAATTCAAACTGAACCGTACCAGGACTGGTTTGGATCTATATGTACATTAATCTTTTATCATCCTTCGTTATTTATTAAAATTTTTAGATGTTTATAGGGATTGTTATTGAATATTATTCGTTGTCCTCTTAAAATTTGAAATCGTTTGTATTTATTTCTTTTATTTTAGAGACACTTCAATCATATCATTTTATAATTGTCATTTTAAAGTCAGTGTCCATATATTCGCGGGTAACGTTTTAAGAAAATGGAGAAGACATGTAAACTTTCAAAAACAATATTTTACTATGCCCCCTTTTTACTTCGGTTTGGTATTTTGTTTGGACATACCTAAAGTTTTGTTCCTTGACTATAAAATTAAAATTATAAATAACGATTATATTTATTTCTTTTCTTAATATTTGTCTATACTGTAATGTCCAACCCCTATTCTTAAAGACCTATTAACTCACACCGTCACACACCCTGCTCGTTGTAAGGTCTAATCTTGGAATGTTTGATAGGTTCTTTTTTATGATGATTTGACGGTTGGAGACTACCTATAAAAGTTTTATGGAAAGAAAATAAGGACCTTAATAAATTGATAGTATTATTTAAACTTAAGTTCAGACTTGATACCCACCCACCCGAAGGATGGTAAGTGAAAATTGGACGTTAGGAGAATTTTTCAGACTATGGTCTTAAAGTTCCCTTAAAATCCCTCCCGTTGTGTTGACTCTTTAAGGTCTTCTTCTTTTGGTTCCTTATAAAAATTCTGGTATAATATTTGTGTGATGTGAGTATTTCATGACACCCTTCTAAGATTTCGTGAATTAAAGGGGATATATTAGTTATCGTCAAAGGCCTGACTCATGATACTTAATAGAGTTTTTTCAAAAACGTTTGAGACGGTTTACAAAGTTTCAGGAAGTTACACAAAGATTGACACTCATACACCCCTCCCACAATTCTACCTCCCACAACCCTACTTTGTCACCTACCCCTCTCTCCGATGGTATAATTTTTCCGATCTTTTCATATACTCCAGTCGAGGGACCTACAGGTAAAGGGTGTTCAGAGAAATACAAAAGTAGTAGGTCGAGAAAATTCTGACATAAAGGTTGTTCCGAATTTCTTCAATGTCAATATAGATTCGGTGTTATTTCACAAAATTTCATTGGGAGAGATTCGGAATTATTAAGATTTCCAAGAAAACCCAGTAGTCTGATGGTTGTGAGACATTTTTCAGAATTAAAATACTTTCGTAGTGATTAGCATGGTTAGAAAGAAAAAATTAGTATGGATAGAACTGTCGATATTAAGAACTGGGACTATCGTATTTTTTATGGATATCGTATTTCGTGACGTAAGTCCGTTTTTGCTTGTTTGTTTGTTTTTTGACAGTACTAAAAAGATTCTGGTTACGATTTAAATTTTTGACCTTTTCTCCGGATTTCAAATGGATATTATCTTCTCTAGGGTCAAACGAAGATAAAAATAAGAAACAGAAGAGAAAGCTTCTTGATGACCGAAAACTAAATATAAGACCTTTTCTTTTTTTACAGTATCACAAGTTAGTCCTTGATAATTTATTCGAGTCACTCTTATAGTAATAAAACATTCACTACTCTTTGTAAAGGTAATAGTTTAAAACCGTCTCTGTTTTAATTACTCTGTCTTAGATATTTTATATTATATCTTATATTCTAATATAGTGTTACATAAATATTATGACACAGTCGTATATAATGATATCACAACGACTTTATCAAAGATACATCGGACTTCAATAACAAAATTTAGGCTTAAAACAATTGTTGTCAGTTTTTGTCCACTGAATAAAATTTGTAAATGTACGTCAATTATATTTTTAGTATAGTCTCGTTTTGTTATTTGTGTTTTCTAATCTCCAATGATTTGACGATGGTTTCGGTTCTCCTTGTTCATATTTAACTTTATCGACTACCTGTTTTGATTCAGTGATATAAGTATGTATACACTTCATGTTGAACTTAATTAAATGATTTGGTTCTTATAGATTCTGTTGAAGTGTATGGTCCGTTAAAGTGTGTACATCGTCCCTGAATTTGAGTGGTATAACAAAGACAGGACTTTAATTAACAATTTTCCCCCCTTTAAAAAAAAATTTATTTTTAATCACTCGGACATAGAGATGTGACAAAGATAATGTGTTTAAGGTGTTCCTACTGTAGACATATTTAATAGAAATCCTGATTTCCGGGTGGATGAAGAGATTTCAGATACTTGGTTTAAAATCCGTCAGTATTTACATAGACTCTTAATACCAGGGTAAAGTGTCTTTCCGTGTATGTATTCCAAATATTGACCTCTCCTTCTAAAGTTTCTAAAAAACGTTCAGACTTCCAATTCTTAGAAACAAGGTTCATTTTATACATCTATAAAGTTAGTATTTTATGATTAGCAGTTACACTGTCTTCGATTTTCATCTTTCATCGTATCTGATTTTGTGGTTTCAGTCATTGAAGTAATTCCTTCACCGTTTGGTATATTTTATTTGGTTATTTTGTCTCATCTATAGTGTCTTTCTTATTTCCGTTTCATCATTTAAAATTTTTCATTTACGACAAACTTTATATTTTGTATGACTGATTTCTTTATGAAGGATGTTTAAAATTAAGATACGTAATAGTACTTTTGATTACAATCCACTGAACTTATGTCATATATTTATCGAGTTTTAAAATCAAAATTCCTGTTTGGAAAGGAATTTTGGAGATTAATTCATTATGATAGAAGGTAAAGGGGACGGGAGTCCTGTTTTTCGACCCTCAGATCTTAATATTTTTACATTTGTGATACGTCTTTTTCCTGTTGGTCGAGCAGTATTTGATTCGACTGACTAAATCTCTGAGCCCAATTTTCGAGATTCACCGATTTGTTTGGGGATTTGACATTTGTCTAAATGTATTGTATTTATTCTTTTTTAGTTAAGATATGTAATCGGTTTCCAATAATAATTAGGTTGTGTCTTGTCGTCGATGTTTAACTTGACTGAAGGATTTGTAAGATTAATGTATTCTTTACGTCCAGTAAAATTCTGATTTATCAATTGACCTGTTATTAATTAAAAATCTGAAATCAACTTCGAGTAATTAATAAAACTATAATTATAAAGGTACTTATTTCATCAGTGTTTCTAATAAGTGACAAAGTATTTCTTTAATTACAACTTTTGTCATGGGTCCCTCTTTATTAATCAAATGATGGTGTTATTAAATGACTGATCGTATAATTATAAACCACAGTAATAAACGAGTCGTGGAATCTATTATAGAGTACATTTACTTTGGTTGACTGACTATTTTGTAATAACTTTTATTTTTATAAAGAAAAGGTAGACTTAAGAATAGAAATTTATTATCTACGGTAAGTGTAAAGATCGATTTTATCGAACACAAGTTAAAATATGACCTATTTACAATACATTCTTTAGACTACGTTTTTGAATAAAAGACATATTAATGTGGGTTGTCGAACTTTGTTGATAATGAAGTCGTTACCCAAATTGATGGACTTGGGTCTTCGAACGATAAAAATCATTGACACTTTTAGCAAGTATACATTTCGGAATGTTTAAAAGTTTACGATATCGTTATAATAGTACTGTACATAACGGAAAATATATTCATGAAAATTATGATTGAAGGAACATGTAGTTTCGTTGGAGTTTCCTGTCTCTATTCTCCATGACGATAAGACTAAATTACTTTCTCCTTTTATTTTAAGACTTTTGGCAATTGAATGGTATACCCAATTATTCACTGTCTTGGTCCGAGTCTACATCCAATTGGTTAAGTTTCAAGTCAGAAAAATGATAGGATCCGTAAACTTTCGGATAGATAACTAAGAAATATTACTATACAGTGAGTAAGTTTAATTGTAATTAAGTAACACGAGTGCAAGATTTCTTGACTTACAACCAGAGTTAAAGTCTATCTGTGTATTCTGTCATTATAAAGACAAGACCACGTGGACTACGGAATACAAATCTGTAAGACCTTTAAGCAATTCTTTGGATAAACAAAAATCTTTGTATAATAAAAGGAACGTATTCTTTTGTCGATGGTATTTATTTCTCTACCAAGTTCTCTTTCTTATATTTACACCAGTTGTTTTAGGCTCTAGTTCAGTTGAAAATGTACTTTGGAATTTGGTAAAAGTTGGTGACATGTAAGGTAGAATCTTCCTACTTGTAATGACCTACTCCAAGAGATCGTGTATGATGTACGACTTCTTACTTTGTTTGACAAAGTCTAGACTGGAACTAAACTCCTTGATTATTACTTTAAATTCATGTATGTCATTTAAATTGTTACAATTAGAATAAAAGTTTTATGAACAGAGTTTTTTCGATTTGTTTTTCCCGGTAAAATAAACTTATCAATTGTTTTGTTTCAAGTCTCTTCCTTCCTTTTCCTATATATACTTTAATCTTTATACCTTTGACAATTCAATACCTTCTTTTTAATTCTCACCTTTCACTTTCACTTTCACCGCCAACGAGTCAATACAAGCTGAGAAACACTGGGGTACCTGATCTCGGACGTTCCGAGGTGACAGTACCTGGCCTCGGGTGGTCTGGGGAGACAGGTACTTAAGAAGTTCGTTCTTATGACTTCACCCAACGGTACGAGAAGAGGTCCCCTAGAATGGTTGGGTCCCTAACTTGGGTCCAGAGGGCGTAACGTCCGTCTAAGAAATGGTAGACTCGGTGGTCCCTTCGGGTTCTTACCTTAAAATACAGTTTACTAATTTTAGGATTGGTAACTAAGTACTTTGATACTTAATTCTTCTTAAATATATTTTATGTTAGTCTTGATCCACTGTAAAGAAGTCCACAAGGCAGTCTTCACAGACTGATGGTAGAGATACTTGTCACTGTTGACTTCATTGGATCCTATGTACCTTCAGAATCTTCAAGTCTTCTTCTGAAATAAAAATGGAGAAAAACACGTTACGGGTAAGATAGGGAGGTCACGTAATTCTGTTCTAGGTGAAAAAGAAACCGTTTAAAAAGTTGAAGAAATCGTCGAAAAGGTCGATCAGAAACGGTGAGACCTTGAAATAATTTAAAAGGTATGACTAGGATAATTTATTACAACTTAAGCTAATGTCAGGATATAAACACTTAAATAAAATTTTTATATTAATCTCACTCTGTGATAAAATGTGCTAATTTGTGAGTCTTTTTTTTTTACCTTTTTGTTTCACTTGTGAAGGTGTTGTATAATATATAAAACAGGTTCTTTAGAATTGAAAAGATAAAAAGTTTTACTTATGAAAATCTCCCTATCGTTCTATAATTCACCCTCTACCCACGTCTGTCTCTTTACTCCACTTCTTTCCTTTGTTTGTGTAAGATTAACAATATACTGTAGTAATGTTGTCGTATAGAACTTTCAATTCATTAAAAGAGTTTCTATCGGTTGTCAGTATTAATTCTGACGAAACATTTCCTTATTTTCGGGATGGATCTAATTAAAAAAGTCACAATCGGAGAAAGTGGTAAATATTTAATATATAATACACAATTATAGTGAAATATGTAAACTTTGTTTAAAAAATTTTTAGGTAATAAATTACACGGATATACGACTCAATCTCCTTTTTTATGTTCTATTAATGATAAGTATTTTAATCTAATACCACTATTGACGAATTAAGATTTCTAATGTCTTGACATGTGATTTTTATCCATTTTAAACCCCCTACGTTTAAAATGAAGTCATTTCGACAATTATCATTATTAAATTTCCTTGTGATAATTAATTCTTACAAAGTGTTTTTTCATGAGGAAGTATGACTTTTTTGTGAATCCTGTTCCTATAAATGGTACCGATAAAAGTGTAATAGAGATTGTACGTAGGATAGTCATAGGAAGAGTCCTTGACCTAGTCTCGACAGGTTCATACGGTCGTTCGGACCCCCGATTTTTGTTTGTTTGTTTTTTTGCTCTATATGTTAGGTAAAAGTTTTGTTGACGTGTGTGTTTTAGATCGGAAGTTTATGGTTTATTTAATTATCCTACTGAATCGACCTTACCCGTTTAAATTAAGTCTGTTAGTAACATAGATGATGACACCCGTTCTTAGGGAATCTTCGTTACCTCATCGGGATTGTCAGTTGTTTCTCAGGCTTTACGTCATGAACCCACGTTAGAGTTTTTGTTTTCTTACTAGAGACAAGCAAAGGTTCCGTTTGGTAAGTGATAGTGTCAATAGGTTCATATACGGAGTTTGTGATTACCACTTTTTCGACTTGCCAATATTCTTCTGGATGTTCTGGAAGATCTGTATTGTGGTTTTTTTTCTACAGGAAAAGTAGTATCTCCTGACTATACGTTTTCATCCTTCAGTTCTCTAGGGACCTCATTGTCCATTTAAACCAGAAATGAGTTGAGTACCCAGTGCCGGTTGTGGGAGAAGGTTGTTGTGTCTCTGCTGAGATGTGTACCTGTATTGGTCTACCAGTTATGGTTTTAGTCTAACTAATGTAAGAAACATCGGTTTCTACCTCTTTGAGATATGTCAGTCGTTTTTGTTCTGGTCCTCGACTGACACCGAGTCTACTTAAGGGATAAACGTTTGAAGTCTGAATTTAAATTATTTCATCCCTTTTGGTGAGTCTAAACTGGATTTAGTTTAAAGAATACTAATATGTCACCTTCACTTTTTATCTAAGTTCCCTAATCTAGACTATCTGTCTCACGGACTTCTTGATACCTACCTCCAAGTACTGTGACATGTCCTCCGTCACTAGTTTTGGTAGGGGTTCTTTTTCTTTTCGTTTTTCCGTTTTACCTACAGACTCCTCCGGAGTGTTTGTCGACTCTTTTATTTCCTTCCATTTCCGTTTCCTCTTTTCCTTTCTATGTGGGTAGACTTACGTCTCAAGGTTTCTTATCGTTCTTCTGTATTCTTTCGGAAGGAGTCACTAGTTACTTTTCTTTATCTCCTTTTGTTGTCTTACCCATACTGATCTCTAAAGAAGTTCTTTTAATCTCTATTGTCCCCTTATAAAGTACGTTTCTACCCGTTATATTTCCTTCCTTACCATATACCTGGATTATCTTTTTCTTCTATGATTTTTCTCCACCGTTCTTATGTCTTTTCTTGATATATTTTTTACAGGAGTACTGGGTCTCTTGCTGCTACCATACTGTGAGTGGATCTCGGTCTGTAGGACCTTACACTTCAGTTCACCCGGAGTCCTTCGTAATGATGTTTGTTTCCATCACCTCCACTACCTTAAGGTCAACTCGATAAAGTATAGGATTTTCCACTACGACACTTTCACGACGTGAGTAATACGGTCGTTTAAACCTTTTGAGTCGTCACCGGTGTCCTGATCTTTTCTAGTCAAAAGTAAGGTTATTGTTTGTTTCCGTTACGGTTTCTTTCAAGTTTGATGGTGTGTTAACGTGAGTAGAGTGTACGATCGTTTCATTACGAGTTTTAAGAGGTTCGGTCCGAAGTTGTCATGTATTTGACACTTGAAGGTCTACAAGTTCGAACGAAATCTTTTCCGTCTCCTTGGTCTCTAGTTTAACGATTGTAGGTGACCTAGTATTCTTTTCATTCCCTCAAGGTCTTTTTGTAGATGAAGACGAAATGACTGATACGGTTTCAGAAACTGACGCACCTAGTGTTGTTTGACGCCTTTTAAGAAGTTCTCTACCCTTATGGTCTGGTGGACTGAACGGAGGGTTCTTTAGACATACGTCCAGTTCTTCGTTATCGATCTTAACCTGTACCTTGTTGTCTGACCAAGGTTTAACCCTTTCCTCATACAGTTCCGATATATGACAGTGGGACGAATAATTTGAATATACGTCTCATGTAGTACGTTTTATACAGCCTGACCTACTTTGTGTTCGACCTTAGTTCTGACGGTCCTCTTTATAGTTATTGGAGTCTATACGTCTACTGTGGTGGGAATACCGTCTTTCCCTTCTTCTTGACTTCGCAGAGAGTTACTTTCACTTTTTCCTTTTGCTTTTTCAACCGAATTTTCAGTCTTTTGATTCTAGTACCGTAGTCAGGGTAGTGAAGTACCGTTTATCTGCCCCTTTGTTACCTTTGTCACTCTTTGAAATAAAAGAACCCGAAGTTTTAATGACGTCTATTACTGACATCGGCACTTTAATTTTCTGTGAACGAGGAATCCTCTTTTCAATAATGGTTGGATCTGTCGTATAATTATTTCGTCTCTGTAATGAAACGGTTGTTTCCAGGTAGATCAGTCTCGATACCAAAAAGGTCATCAGTATATACCTACACTCTCAACCTGACATTTCTTTCTATTCGTGGTTTCTTAACTACGAAAACTTGACACCACAACCTCTTCTGAGAACTCTCAGGGCACCTGACGTTCCTCTATGTTGGTCACTTAGGATTTCCTTTAGTCAGGACTTATAAGTAACCTTCCTGACTACGACTTCGACTTTGAGGTTATGAAACCGGTGGAATACGTTTCTGGGACTACGACCCTTTGAAACTTCCGTCCTCTTTCCCTGTTGTCTCCTACTCTACCAACCTTCCGTAGTGGAAGACCTACCTGTACTCAAATTCGTTCGAAACCCAAACCACTACCTCTCCCTTCGGACCGTACAGAGTCGTGTACCCCAACGTTTCTCGACCTGTGTTGACTAGCTGACTTGACTTGACTACTAAATCGATGACTCCTATTGTAAATAATATGCTATTGAGGAAACTAATCATATAATTTTTTTTTTCTATTTGATTTTTTTTTTATGGTGGGTTAAGAATTAGCATATTGATTGAATAGTTACTTTAAAATAACTCATTCTTATATATAAGTTCACTGAATGGTTTTACGCAAAGTTGTTCAAACAACGTCAACGTAATAGTCGACAGGTCTCAGGCTGATTTACAGATGAATCGACAGACTTTTTTCGTCTGCAACTCTTTCCAAACGACGAAATAGAGTCGATCTTGTTTTTCCTTAAAAATTCTTGTTGTATAGTACATTCTTTATTCTGATGTCAAATTTTTTTTTTAAGATGGATGAGTTATGAGACATTATTGGATATACCCTTTTATTAGATTTTTTCTCCCCTATATATATATATATATTGACTCAGTAAGACTACATGTACCCCTAGATTGTGTTGTGGGATTTAGTTGATATGAGGTTATTTTTAATTCCTCTTTTAGTAAGACTACAATTTATGATTTTTAATTATAGAATTGAACTCTATATACTCAATCCCTTTGTTAAGCTGAACTATTATATTTGTCAAACATAATGTTCATAACGATATCACTAGTGTAGTAAGACCTTAAGAAACCTTAAGACTTGTACTTGTTTTCAGTTGATACAAGATTATGTATGAAGGACCTATCCAGTCTCTATCTTTTATAAAAGTCAAAACTTCAGACTTGTTTCTAAATTTTTCGTGAAAACTCGATTTTCTTATAAAACTAAGTTTCACTTTTAGACCTTCTAAGTACAAGTTAGATCCTGAATCAGTAAATAATTAGAATTAGGGGTACTACTATAGACAATGGGTCTGATCTTCGAAGAGTATTTGTCCCTTATATAAAATAAGTGGTCTCTGGGAAGATACGAAACCATCCCTAAGTTGGCGGTAAACGTTATTCTTACTCCTACTTAGGACACTCCCCTTACGGGTTTCTTGGTGAATTCCCGTATATACAATGTGATAGTGTTCTTTCGTCTAATTATTCTTTTGGGTTTGACACGAAGCAAGACGGTGGTTTTTGTGTTTTTAGTGATGATTTTGCCAAATACAGAGAGACCTTCGGATAATTGTATGACTTCATTATTGTGTATCAAAGGAAGTGACCGTAAACGATTCATAGTATAGTTACTAAGGATTTTCTAAAATCTCTATTCTATTGTAAAATATCGTCGTTAAATATTTTCTATTTCGTTACGTTTACTATTTATCATAAAGATAATATTAAACTGTCAAAAGTTATAACAATGACTAGTGTCATCCCTTACGTTGACTAACTAATTTGACTAATTATTTTTCATTTTGTTTGTCCTTTCCCGATTGTCCCCAAATTACCTTATTCTATAATTTATCAGAGATGATACATTATAGAATCATTTATATATTCCGTCATGTAGTTCCTTTATTGGAAGAAAAATGTAGAAAAACAAAAGTGTCCGTTGTGACTTCTGATAAAAATACGGATCATAAAAGTGCATTCCCCACGTCTATCGAAGAGTATTATCATTTTTGTCTTTTGATGACCGTCTCGTCGTATGATGTCATCCGTTATTGGTTTGTATCCACTATTTATTTACTTTAAATATAAAGATATTATTTCATTCGTATTCAGTCGTTAAATGTGATAATAAAATTTTTCGGTTTTTCTTGTACTAATTTTATAATATAGTCCTTAATATTTCTTTTTAATTTTCTCGACCTTAAGTATGTCGTCCCTTATTTGTCTAAACACACAAAGGAGTATAAACTTCCTAAAAATATTTTTTCTACTAAACGGATTTCCTTTTAACAAATTGACGTTCTCTAAATGCTATCCGAACTAATCCATTCCGACCGATCTATTACTTCAAAAGAAATAAGAATCTCATTGATTGTCTGGTTTCAATAAATTTTTAGTGATCCACCCAGTAGATGTATGTTCTATCGGTTCTCCTTTACATTCCTCTTTACGGGACCCCTGTACACCAAGATCAAAGCATTCGATGTTTCGTGAGAAAAGGTACAAGGTCAGGGTACTGATACGCCACATCTTGAACTACTCGTCTCTCACCCCCCTTTTTTTCGTCAAAATAAAAAAAGGAGGGGTCAATACGTCCCTGTCCCTGTTACTAGAAAACCCATGTTAGAAAGGTATTCCTTTCCTGTTCTTGATCCACTTAGTTTTCTTTTACTTTGTAGACACATTAGGTTTTTGACAAAATACATTATAGACTTGGGGAAGAGATTTGTTCAATTGACTATTGTTTAATTTAAATTGGATGGATAAGCATTCGTAGGAAACTAGACTCGAATAACATTTGTAGCGTCATACGTTCACAGCTCCATTCCGTGGAAGTGAATCCCGTTCGAGGACGTAAAAACATCGTTAAAGAAACAGTGGAAGGAAACCTTTTTCCCATTCTACTAGGGATTTCGTTGTTAGATTTCGTTCGATAAAATTAAAACAATTAAAATGTAGAGATCTATTTTATTAATAAGTCATATGTTACATTATTTTTAATTTATACGTTGAGGTTAAAAGGTTTTTATTGTATCCACTTATTATATTAATATTCAGTAAATTTTTATAATAAACGGAAACCTTATTCCAAAATTACAAGGTTCTATATCAATAGAGTCCTTAATATGTAACAAATTGAAATTTTAATCCAAGGTAAGGAACTCATATGTAGTCGGTTACTTCCCCTCTCCACTGAATGTCTTTAGTCATTGAGGATGGTTTCCGTAGACGTTTGGACGGACGAGAACAACCATTTCTATATTAGTGAAAATACCACTTATGTTCAGAAATAAAAAAAATTTTTTCTTACTACACTACAACTCCATCAAGAAACATAAGAATAAAGTGAGACTAATAAATCTGAATGAAAGTGTTTTCCCATCCTATCTATCCTGATGGTTAGTTTCTATTTGTCTCGATACTTAATTCGTTCGTGACACTATAAATTCTACACACCTTTTTCATTTTTATGTTACAATGACTTTTTTTCATGTTCATATATCATATTGACTTCTAAGTCTTCATATGTTTACATGTACGTCATACTTATACATGTATACAGTAAACTATGTTTACTTACATCATACATATATTTATATGTATCATACATATACATGTATATATTGAAACTTGTACCAGACTCTCCTTTAAGTGGTCCTTTGATTGTCGACAACAGAGACCTACCATTTTTATGTCCACTAAATAAAGAAGGAACACAAAAAAGACTTTTTGGGTTATGAAGAATTTTTCTAGTATGTGACGAAAGTGTTAGTCTTTTATCGTTGAATTCTATAAACGGTCCTAAAACCACATTTAATTTTTTCGGAGGGAATGTGTCTGTGACGAGATCATTGACCGATCCTTAGACTGTGGGCACCGAACATGACTTCATTTTTACCGGAAGACCAATATAGACCGTAAGTGATTTATAAAGACTCACTTACCGTTATATAATTACCTAGTTTAGGTCCCTCTGAGAAACCATACCAGAGTACCAGGATTGACAGGAACCGCTGAAGTTCGAGATATTCACTCTCTACACCGTAAATGAAACCTTTCATTGTAATTCGTATCTTGGGTAATTGATTTACCCCTGTTAAGTGAAAATAAAGTATATATGTGATTTTTACGTTTATTTGAAACTACAAGGTTGGTTAGATTCAGATATATATTAAAAGTTATCGACAAATTGTCATATGATTATGAAACGAATAATAAATCGATGAACAATATAAATACTTGATATTACCGTCTCAAAAAACTGTTTCCCTCGTGAGAATGTAAAATAGGTTAATCCTGTTGTTTTCATATATTTTTAAGTTTTCGGTAATCTGACTATAACATTTGTAGGTCATACATTCGAATATAATTATCGGTGTTAGAGCAGAAGATTTTTTATAGATAGATAAATATGTTTCAGCGAGTCGACATAGAATGAGAAACACTGGGGTTCCTGACATCGGACGGTCCGAGGAGACAGGTACCTTAAGAGGTCCATTCTTATGACCTCACCCATCGGCAAGGGAAGAGGTCCCCCAGAAGGGTTAACTCCCTAGCTTGGGTATAGTGTGTCCCGTCCGCCGAAGAAGTGGTAGACTCGGCGGTCCCTTCGGGTTCATTTGACCTTACCCATCGGACAGGGAAGAGGTCCCCTAGAAGGGTTGGGTCCTTAGCTTGACCCCAGAGGATGTAACGTTCGTCTAAGAAAGAAAGGGCGGACTCGATGGTCCACTATTCCGATTTCGTTGATAAAACCTCTTCGTTCTCAAGGACAGGTTGATATAGTACAGGACTAGAGACCCCGAATTTGTATGTACGTCCAATCGTACTCCTTCAAAAACAATGTTATAAATAAATTATGATGACCCGATATTTGATTGAGGTAATTATCTAAAGGTATATCTGAATCATGGACTTACTTCAAAGTTATGGTAGTGGTGATGGTGGTTTTCTCTCCTTCTTTCTCACGATTGAAAAGAAAATTTTATTTTGTTTATTACCTCCTGGTCTTTTTAAGTAAACGAGATTTAGATGAATGAATTCTTGAAATTCAAGAATCAAATAATAAATCCTAACAACAATGTTGATCAAATTTTCCTTATATTTGTAAATTTTAATGAAAAGAATGGGTCTTTATGACGTATGAAGGGTATTTTCTGACTTTCATTGAAACAGTCGGGTTCAATTTTATCGGTCAATTGTAAGTTCATTCAACTTGAAAGTTTTAACAAAAGAGTGGAGATAATAACGGAAGTATTGGTTAGGTCGAGGGAAATATTAACGGTACCTTCCTACGAAATTTTATCCCTCTTTTTTCATAGTGTCTTATTTTCTCAAAATAAGGTTGTATAAATCCCCAATGAGAAGTCTTCCTATGTGTCAAAATACGTTCCATAATTCGGTATTTTAAGTTTCACTTTGGGGAAAGTGGGAAAGTTCGGTATTTTAATTATTTTTGATGTAGAGTTTCAGTCAAGTGTCAGACCAAATTTTTAAAATTCATAAGAATATTATATCGAAATGTCTATGATTTTTGTTTCTCAAATGTCTTCATCTTTGTCGATCGTGATTACACTTATTAATATATATAAGATGAATAACCTTACTATTTATAGTTTATTAATATAATTGTATTGTCTTTATCTGTAAATATTTGTATTTATAGTATATGTGTGTACATGTATTATTTGTACTACCGTAATATACTTTATGTACAAAAGTTAACGAGTACTTTCCGGGACGATTTCGAGTGGAATTATAAACCTTTAAATATTTCTTTTCTCTTGAAACTCAACTGGTGTCCTTTTTTCAGTCAAAAAGTGATGAAAATTCTGCCTTTTCTACCTGTTGTCTCAGTTTATGACTAGTTTTCGGTAGTTATCTCGAGATGCACTTTGTAGTTCTTTAGTCACTGTATAAGATTATGTTATTGTATGATCCGACATAAATAAATCTAATGGTGTCTTCGTGTATATGTAATAAAATTTTTATTTGACTGGCTTTTCACCAAGAGCGCCTAATCAACGATGGACTATTTTCACATTCGAGAGTGGACTTTGTCAAATTTCTCACAAGAAGGTAACCTACGATGGTAGAGGTTCTCGTATAGCTTGACGACGGGGAGACAACAGAGTGATATACCTCGTGTGTCCCGTTTTCATTCCTTCAGGTTCTCACTTGATTATTGATCACGTGGTCAGGGTACTAGGACTTTGTTTCATTGTATAATGGAACCGAATCACGTCCCTCGAAGTGAATTTTGTGTCGATTATTACCCCAAAAAGGACAATAGAATAATACAATCTTAATTTGTAAATTAAAGGGTTTTACTCAAAATTTCACGAGTGTTGTACTCATGATGAGTTTCGTCATGAACAAAATGATTACATCATATAGATCACGAATAGAGTTTTTCTTTTGTCAATTTTAAGTCAGTTTAAAGTTCTTTTATTGGTTCTGAGGAGTTTGTCCATACTATTTACAATTACATATAGACATATTTTCCGTTAGAACCTATTGTGGACGTTTCGAGATCGTTAGACAAGTATAAGGAAGATCTACAATGTCTGACGGGTAGAGATTTTGACAATTGGTTACTAACTCCTTATTTCTAAAATAATCGGAAAAAATTTCGTTTAATAAAGTATTACTGTAAAAATTTCACTCATCTTTTCATTTTTAGACCCGATATTGATTTTTCAATTTCCGAAACGTTAAATAGGAAAGGATTTATTAATTTATCAGAATTCTGTGATAAAATATCATTATTTTATTCATTCACTTGTTCGACTTGACATTTGGTTATGACTTTAGTTCCGATGTTAAATTTTGTTTTGTCTTGTTTTTGACAGGTACAACATGAAGGTCTTATAGAAGTTAGACACACCATAGTGAGTAATTCTGTTTAAATTGAAATTGAGTGGTGTACCCTTAATTTAAAGAGGTCATTCAAAAGGTCTTTGAAGAAACTTCTCTCTTCTCTTCGAAACAAATCGACAAGAACAGAATTTAGTATCAGTAGTACGTACCCGATAACTAATTTTTGTCACTATTTAAGTATTCGTCAACGTAGTGTATTTTCAATAAATACTTCTCATGAGTGACTTGTTGACTTTCTTGATTTTTGGTGTAGGAAGTTCAAATTCTGTCTTTCCTTTGAACACTATTCGTCCTCCTTTACTGAAGAGGACCCAGACTACTCTGACCTATTAAACGGATTGTTCATTCCCATCTATCATGACGTGTCCCATGAAAACTCTCTTATTCAGTGTCTAGAGGGAGAATTTTTCGTTTATTGTGGGTAAGAAAAATAATTTTTCGTTTATTGTGGAGGGGGTTAAAATATTATATTTAAACTTTGTTATTTGAATCGTAAAATTTCATTCATGATTATAATCGTTGTTTATGAAGGAACAGAGCTCTACTAAGAGAAAACTGTCAACCTTATTTGATTCTCGTATTTTTCCTAAGGTCGTACTGTCAATCCTCATTTCTATTACGAGATCCCCCGTACCTGAAGTCGTCAACACCGAACGCCCGAGGTCTCTCACACCCCAAGTCATTGACATCTCGTGTCTGAATAGACGGGACACCGTCGATTCACCTTAGAAGGGAAAGGTTCCTAACTTAGCCCAGGTAACGTAACCGTCCGCTTAAGAATTGGTGATCTAGTGGTCCCTTCAGGAAGTGATTAAGAAATTACCTTATGAAAATTATTTCTATTAGTTTAGGTGAAATCCCTTATTTACGTTTCAAAATATGTTCACTAAAATATGTTCCAAAATATGTTCCCGAAGGGACGACCGAGTCTGTCATTTCTTAGGTGGAGGTTACGTCCTCCGGACCCAAGTAAGAGACCCAACCCTGATAGGGGACTTCTTCCTTTCCCGATGGGTGAGGTCATAAGATCGGACCTCTTAGGGTACCTGTCGTCTCGGACTGCCTGATGTCAGGTACCCCAGCATCTCTCAGTCTGTGCTGTTTGGTTGATTGTGTAAGTTCACTAATGAATACGAATTACATATATATGGTGATTCAGACGGATTTTATGAATGGTATTCCTTGTATATGAGATGTGTTTTAACTTTATTTGGTTTTTAAAGTTTCAAAATGTCGAAAGAGGGGTGTTGTTCGACAGTCGTTCAATCTCAAAATGGAGATTTTGGTGAAAGTTTACACGGAAATCAGGTAGGATGAAGTCGTGAAGGAAAGAATGTACTATTAAACGAGAGGCACGGAGATTGAACTGGAGATTAGATATGAAGTGTATGGTAGGTACTTAAAAGATTTTAAGGTGTTGACTGTACAATGGTGAAGAGACAACTTTGTTTAGTCAATAAAAAATGATATTTCGTATGTTTTGATCGAAGGAACTATGTTTCCGAAAAATACTACCAGAGATGTGTGTAGAGATCGACATTGATGATTTGGACACACCGGGGTAAGTATGCAATACTAGGTCAGTATAAGTTAATAAAAAGCGAAGGGTTTATTTGAAAACATATACGATTAATAAGAAGGACGGAGAACTCTTTGGACATATGTCCAGTCCTTCGTTGTCAATCTTGACCTGTACCTTGTTGTCTGACCAAGGTTTATCCTTTTACTCATACGGTTCCGACATATAACTACGTCTCATGTAGTACTCTTTGGTACCCGACCTTCTTCGTGTTCGACTTTAGTTCTAACGGTCCTCTTTATAGTTATTGGAGTCTATATGTCTACTGTGGTGGGAATACCGTCTTTCACTTCTTCTTGATTTCTCGGAGAACTACTTTCACTTTCTCCTCTCACTTTTTCAACCGAATTTCGAGTTGTCAGTCTTTTGATTCTAGTACCGTAGACCTGGGTAGTGAAGTACCGTTTGTCTACCCCTTTCTCATCTTTGTCGCCGACTGAAGTAAAAAGACCCGAGTGACGTCTACCACTGACGTCGGTACTTTAAATTTCTGCGAATGAGGAACTTTCCTTTCAATCCGGGTTGGATCTCTCGTATAATTTTTCGTCTCTGTAATGAAACAGTTGTTTCCAGGTAGATCAGTTCCGATACCAAAAAGGTCACCAGTACATACCTACACTCTCAACCTGATATTTCTTTCGACTCACGTCTTCTTAGTCACGAAAACTTGACGACACAACCTCTTCTAAGAACTCTCAGGGAACCTGACGTTCCTCTAGGTTGGTCAGGTAGGATTTCCTCTAGTCAGGACCCACAAGTAACCTCCCTGACTACAACTTCGACTTTGAGGTTATGAAACCGGTGAACCACGCTTCTCGACTGAGTAACCTTTTCTGGAACTACGATCCTTTCTAACTCCCGTCCTCCTCTTCCCCGTTTGTCTCCTACTCTACTAACCTACCGTAGTGTACCCACACCCACCTGAGGCCCTCAACCACTACCTGTCCCTCCGGACCGCACGACGCCAAGTATCCCAGCGTTTCTCAGCCTTTGCTGACTCGCTGACTTGACTTGACTTAATGAGAAGGAATCCTTTCAGAAGAGCGTTGATTTTTAATAGATGGACGGGGAATTCTAAGTCTAGTTCACATTATATAGGGTATTTCTGATTGGATCTTGGAAAAATAGAAGAGTAGTGTTTTGGTCTTAGTTCATGACGAAGAATCCCTAGGGTACCGGGGATGATACATATATCAATATATGTGTACGGATGGAATGATCTGACGGTCGTTAAAGTCCCTCCTTAAAACAGAATTGTAGCACCATAAAGAAAAACATTTGTCGTGTCACGGATCAAATATCCGATACGATTTGTTTACAAATAAACATATTCATTTACCGACATTCTCGTTCAATCCTTTACATTTTTGTAGCTTAAGTTAACTTTGTTATTTTAGATCCAAACACCTTTAAATTTGGTAGTCAGTGAATCTTAGTCGAAGGAACTCTTTTTGTGGTCATGAATGTGTGTACTCCCGTGTCTCGTATAGTTGTCGACGTACCTAATGAGGTAACAACGAGGAGAACTCACGAAAATGATGGAAGTGAGGTTCTGCGAGGGCTTTGGAGTACCCTGTTTTGTTGTCACATATCATCGTTGTGGTCTCGTAGTAAGATAATAAAATAATATTTTTGTATTGTATCATTCAATAAAATCCAAAGATGATGTAATGATGTCGTTAATTTATAAGACTTAGGGTATAGATCTTGTATTGTCAAAAGTATTAAAAAAAAAGGAAACTACCCCCCGAACTTCCAACTAATTTTGATTTTCCGAACTTAAACTTGTGGGGTAAGTTTAAGTGATTTTGTTCTCAGTCATTATAGTACCCAGTTACATATGTATTCTCAGTCGTTATAGTAAAGGTAAGTAAGTAGAACGAAAAAATATAGAGTACTTATCTTTGATGATAAAGTGGTATAATTTTTCATTGTTCAAATTAGTCTATATTTCTCCATTTAAACAACTAATAAACGATAAAACTGAAAAAGTTTAAGTATAATTTTCTTTTTTTTAATTCCGTTGAATGAAACCTTCGACTCATTTTCGATCTTTTGGTCGAAACCTTCGGTGTTCGGAGGAGTGTCGGACCTTAACTGAGAGTTCAAGACGTAAACTTCGTTGTTGTAGGGGAAGAACCCTGTTATTACGGCAATACCGTAATAACTAGTCAAAAAGAAACAAAAGACTCTTCTCTGGGATCCACTCCTTCTCATAAAGTTTTCTCAAAGATATGGTTTTTAATTACTGTTACTTGTTTAATACTATGTTAAACAGAATGTAGGACGCAGTGACGTACGTCTTGAGGTGATATACTTTACAATCGCAACTTGGACTTGTGTCGTAGACGTTTCAACGGTAGACATTCCTTTACTTACTAAGTTTTGCTAAATCTCCAGACGTGATACAAATAAATAACAATTCATCTACCTACCTTTACTTTAATATAAATTTAGTTATGAATGAACCTCCACATCGATTCTTAGACTCTACTTCCGAGAGATGAAGGAGTAGTTGTCCGTACGACTCATTGGGGGTAGCGACTGGAAATACTCAACTACAGTAAAAATGTGTTTGTAGAGCCAATGGTCTCCGAGAATGAGGTAGGTCATTTGAACGATTATTCCTTAGAGATTCGTTTCAATTTTTATGTTTCCAAAATCCTAACTATTAGATCCCTCTAAAAGTAAATCTTTCGTCGTATCCAGGAAATCTTCCATTGGACGAGTCCCCCCGTGGGACCCATGGTCCCTTCATGATTTCTCTTCACCGTCCTCTCTTGGACTGTAGGTTATGAAATAGAAGTGAAAGGACAAATTATAATATAGGTTTAATGATTTCCTTACCTAGTAATTGTAAAAGGAGGACAAAAAATTAAAATTCTAATAGAAATTGTCAAAATGACTCCCTATTGAATGTTTAGTGTTTTCAGTAAATTAATTTTACATCTCAGACCATTAAAAAGTATTTAAATATGTCAACATGTTAGTAATGGTGTTAAGTCAAAAATATGTAAAGGTCGTTGGGTTTTTCAAAGGAACACGGGTAAACGTTTTTTGAGGGATCGGAGTCCGTTGGTAAATAGACGAAGAAAGAGATGTCAAAATGAATAAGTTCTTTGAAGTAGTTCTCTTATTTTTCTGTTCGGTGTTCAACCCTTATTTATAAATTTTTTCTGTATAGACTATTTCCTGGTAATGGGTTTTATATGATTCTTGAGAATTTTAAGTTGTTATTTTTCTTATTGGGTTATTTTTTTTACTAGGACGTCGGACCCACCCTCCTCCCAAACCCCCTCTTACCTATGTACATATGCATACCGACTTAGGGAAACGACAAGTGAACTTTGTTAATGTTAAAACAATTGACCGATATGGGGTTATGTTTTAATTTCACCTTTCTTGTTCCTTTTTCTTACTAGGTTTCAGGACATACTACGAAATGTAGTATATTGTAGTCCTTTTACGATTAATTTTGTTCTATGGTGTTGTAATCACAATCTTACCGGTTTAGACTTTATGACTGTGGTGGTTTACGACTATTCCTACACCTCTTTGTCCTTGAGAGTAAGTGAAGACCAACCTTACGTGTTACCATCTCGGTGAAATCCTTATGTCAAACCGTCAAAGAATATTTTGAGTCGTTTGAGAATGGTATACGAGGTCACTAATGTAAGGAAACATAAGTGGATTTCCTCAAATTTTGGATGGGTGTGTTTTGTACGTGTGTCCAAATCAACAAAATGGTACACCGTCAACGTGACTCACATAAAAATAGTTTCATTGACCGATGGTAATAGGTTTGTTAAATTCTTAGTTTCACTTTCCTTAATAAAAATTTATGAATTTTTCACATTCAAAGTCTTTGTATGAAATAAAAGGTAGGAAACTAAATTATAGTTCATTGGTAAAAATACCAAAAAGGTCTCCAGTACATACCTACACTCCTGATATTTCTTTTGACTCGTGACTTCTTAACTACGAAAACTTGACGACACAACCTCTTCTGAGAACTCTCAGGGATCCTGACGTCCCTCTAGGTTGGTCAGGTAGGATTTCCTCTAGTCAGGACGCACAAGCAATCTTCCTGACTACAACTTCGACTTTGAGGTTAGGAAACCGGTGGACTACGTTTCTCGACTGAGTGACCTTTTCTGGGACTACGACCCTTTCTGACTCCCGTCCTCCTCTTCCCCTACTATCTCCTATTCTACCAACCTACCGTAGTGGCTGAGTTACGTGTGTCCAAATCCACCTGAGACCCTCAACCACTGCCTGTCCCTCCGGACCACACGACACCAAGTACCCCAGTGTTTGTCAGCCTATGCTGACTCACTGACTTGACTTGACTTAGTAAAAATATGAGAAGGCTTTGAACTTTTGCTTTGCTTCCTATGCAGTTTGTACGTCGTTTTATTTCAACAGAAAAGGAAGTAATGTATTAAAATTTCAAGATCTATTTTAAATAGAAACAAAAAGGAGAAACTACTTCGTGAAACGGAACGTGTAATGATTCTAGAGTTTTTGATCCACTTAAATTTTTTCTATGGAGAGACAACTTCTCATAAAGGCATAAACCGGAAAATATTTAAGTTATCATTTTTGGACACCTAAAAGACTCAGTGTTTGGTTACGCTTGTGGATTCCTTGTGTTCTTTGTTCAAGGTACTTTCTACAATCAAAATACCATAAGGTAATCTTTGTGATGTGTAGTAAATCAACTGTTTTCAGTTATAAATTTTTGTATTGAACCAATATTATAGTCTTAAATTCTCGACAATTTTCAGAGTAAGTGTAAAAGTTTATTATGAATTATTTAATTCAAAATTAATATATGGACTTTTTGTTTAAAACGTTATAAGTAACAAGATTCTAGTTATTTATGTTACTTTTTAATTTATGTCTAACAAAGGATAAGAAATCCGGATTTTTTATAATTTTGTCTTTCTTTTAATAAGATTATATAGTTGTCCTTCTTTAGAGTAAATTTGATAATGACTTTGAATGAAGAGGATTCCCGAAGTTACAACGTTATAATATACAACGACCTAGTGCAAGATGATTTGTACAAAGACATTCGCGATCTTAAGAAAAATGTCCAAGGAAGTTTGTTTTAACTTTATATAATTTTTTAATAACTTCTTTTTGCAGTTTTAGTCTACTTGTTTGAAAATGAAAATTGTACATTCGAATGGCTTACAGATCCACTATAAAAGACCTGATATTTGAGACGATTTCTACACTACCTAAGTAGTCACGACATAAACGGTTTAGCTTCCAAGTTTATAACGAGTTTAAGATTTCCGAGAAAAGACTAGGCGTTACTTTATGGATATATCAACGGTCGTACTAGATAACGTGAAAACTATTAAAGAAGAGAAACGAGACTACGTTTATTTACGACGTATTTAAAACTTTAAATTTTACAATCCCAACTTTATTAATTTTACACTGGTGTCACTTAGTTGAGTATCCTTTCACGGACTTTCTCGTTAAGATCCTCATTTTTACCATCTAGAATAGTCTTCATTTATTCGTCATACAACACCGACTAATAATTTAATTTTAGTTTCAGACTTTATGTTTCAGAACGTTTATTAGTGACTTTCCTTTAATAGAGTATTTAAGAGTCTCAGACCAAGAGTGGGGACACACCTTTTGTCGTGACCCCGAGGTTTTTTCCGGGGTCCTTAGGGTCGGTTCAGGTTACCTCCACGACCCATGATGCCACCTGTCTTAAGGTCAAAGTTGATTCCATCGAGACTGAAGTAGACAAAAATATGTTACGAAAGAACGTTCTAATGGAACTTTTTACGAATTTACGAGTCGTTCAGTGACCGGATACTTATAATGTTTGGTTGGAGGTCTCACATAATTCCTATTCCATAACGATGAACGTACACTATGGACCTTCGGTTTTTACGGCACTTCCCGTCCTATCCTCTTAGGGTGTTCTGGACAGGACGGGCCTTACGGTACTTGATGGGACAACTCCTTGTGACCTAGTCTAGTACAAAATTTGGACTAAAGTAAAGGTTGTCGAATAGAGTCAGTGATACCTACGTCTTCTATAGTCAAAGAACTTACTTAGACAATACCAGAGTATAGACATCACTTAACTGAGTAAAATCGATCACAGAAAATTTTCCCTCTGTCATACGAATCGAAGGACGGTGAGTTTTCCATCAGGTTCCTGGTCATTTCAGTCGTAGTGGACACTCGGACGATCTACATATTGTAGAGTCAAGGTTGGAGTTAGGATGCCTTAGTTTTAGACTCTCACTTGTTCTACGGGGTCGACTATACATACGTGGAAGTTCAGACTCCGTGTGACGGTGTATGTTATGATACTTATTTACACAAGGGTTTGAACGGAGTTACAAGTCGAGTTAAGACCTCAAATAATTCCGATGGTTCAAACTGCAGTCGATAGTAAATTATTCATTGTATATACTTTTTTTAATTTTGACGAACTACGGTTTTTCGTTATTTTGTACAACCGTTAACTCCTCACAGTATTAAGAATAGTAATTACAAATGGAATGTGTAACCATCCGAACTACTTAATTTCAGTAAGACAATTCTAGACACTTCGGTATAATGACATTAATCTATACAAAAGGTGGTTCTCCAATTAGTAATATTTGAAGATGGTGGGTCCTTCCTCTGTTTGGAAACCCGTGGTGATACTGTCCTCCAAAGTCCGACGAAAATCCCACCCTTTCCCTTACCCCAAAAGAGAGCCTAGTAAGTAAAAAACCCAGATCTGAGTCACTATTGTTTTACAGATATACGTGTAAGGATCTACTCACTGTGATCCTACCATGGGTAGTAGACCCATCTCACTCCTACCCTGTTCCGGATATTGAGACTTCTTCGATTGTACAAAACATTTCTAGCAAGTGGGGTAGGTAGTAAGAGAAAAGAAAAACGATGTGAATCGGAGAACATACCTCTCCCGTTACCGTGGGGTGAGGTCATGAGAACGGACCTTTTAGAGTACCTGTCTCCTCGGACCACCCGACGTCAAGTACCCCAGCGCTTCTCAGCCTGTACTGACTCGTTGAAGTGAAAGTAAAAAGTGAAAGTACGTAACCTCTTCCTTTACTGTTGGGTGAGGTCACAAGAACGGACCTCTTAGGGTCCCTACCGCCTCGGACCACTCGACGGCAGATACCCCAACGTGTCTCAGCCTGTGTTGACTTCGTTGAATCGTCGTCGGAGAACATATAGGTTTTCTGAACGGGACCAAGACGATAGGTCCCTACCTATCAAATAGATGTCTTGTGATTTAGAACCCTCATCACAAGGGTCCTATAATTCCATCGATGTCCTAAATTTTAGAGTTCTCTTTCCTGAGACTCTCATTCAAGTCGACTCGGAGAGGTAGACCTGTTATCTTACAAGTAGAGACTCCACACCCCAAATTAGTTCTTTCCGTCCTATAAAGAATAAATTTTTTTACCAGTATTAGATATCGAGACAAAGATGACGGTTAATTTTTTGTCCCAGAGTCGTGGAATTCTCCAAAGACGACACAGGGTTTTAATTGTACATTGAGTCTTAAAGTTCTGTTTTTGTACGTTACTTGAGGTTTAAACTTAAAAGTTTCAGATAAGTCTAAAGTCTAATGTTTATCGACCCGTTTCCTTTCTTCTGATATTTTTTTCTATCAAATTACATTGAAAAGTTTGTTTCAAATCTTTGAAAGTTCATTGTGTAATTATGATTACTTTTATTTTGACACTAGTGACAAATAATTTATAATTCACTGTATGACACGATTCTTAAAATGTAGTTCATAGAGTAAACTAGTTTTTTGGATTCTGTATGTGTATAATAAGAGGTGTAAAATCTTTCGACGTTTGACCTTAAGTTCGACTCCAGATGGACTATAGTTTCGGACGTGAGTTTTATGGTATGAAGGAAGGTCTCCTGAGTTTCCTTTAAAGTTTTAATTCACATTTTTGAGACGAAAGGAAGTTTACCAGTACAGAGAAAATTCTATTGAAAAATTTTTGTGATGAATGGTTAGATGATTTAGGAGGTATTTCATATGTTTTGGGAGGAACTATTAGTCTCTCTAGATGTTTCGGAAGTTATAAAGATATCAGTATCCTTGTCTCCTGAGACAAACAACGTCCTAATTAGACCAGTTTCGGAGGACCGCAATGAAGGTTTTACTGTCCAAAAGAACATAGTGAGGTCACTACGAATATCGTCAATATAGAGACATCTCTTTTTGTTATTATGAAAATTTAAATATAAAGTCCAATGGTATTTTGTGGTAATGTAGATTACATAGTGAGTAACGTCTTTTTTTTTTTTTTTTTTTGGGCTTTTAGATATAATATTTTAAAATCTCGGTGATGAGTTTAAGAATTACTGTAAAAATGAAACCGGTAGACAATACAAATAAGTTAATTCTTACAACTCCGATTGATTTCTGTCATAGTATAGTCAACTCAACGAGTTGACACAGGTTGAGATGCTGGGGTACTTCTCGTCGTGCGGTGCGGAGGGACAGGTTGTAGTTGACGGTCTCGGATGGGTTTGGGTACAGGTAACTCAGTCACTACGGTAGGTTGGTGGGGTAGGAGACAGCAGGGGAGGAGGAGGACCGGAGTTAGGAAGGGTCGTAGTCTCAGAAATAGTCCACCGGTTTCATGACCTCAAAGTCGAAGTTGTAGTCAGGAAGGTTGCTTGTGGGTCCTGACTAGAGGAAATCCTACCTGACCAACCGAGAGGAACGTCAGGTTCCCTGAACCTGAGAACTCTCAGAAGAGGTTGTGATGTCAAGTTTTCGTAGTTAAGAAACCGCGAGTCGAAAGTAACATCAGGTTGAGAGTGTAGGCATGTACTGGTGACCTTTTTGGTATCGGAATTGATTTACCTGGAAACAACTGTTTCATTACAGAGACGAAAAATTATACGACGGATCCAACCAGTATTGAAAGGAAGGTTCCTCATTCGCAGAAAATTAAAGTACCGACGTTATCGGTAGACGTCACTAAAACCTCGGTTTTTTTTATTTCAGACTGTGACAAAGACGTAGATAAACGGTACTTCACTACCCTGATCTACGGTACTAGAATTCAAAAGACTTACGACTCGAAATGTCCTTGAAAAAGAAAGGAGAAAGTGAAAGTAGTTCTCCGAGAAGTCAAGAAGAAGTGAAAGACGGTATTCCTACCACAGTAGACGTATAGACTCCAATGACTATAAAGAGAGTCATTAGAACTAAGGTCGAACACGAAGAAGGTTGGGTCTCAAAGAGTACTACATGAGACGTATATTCCATTTATTCGTCCCACTGTTATATGTCCGAACTTCATGAGGAAAAGGATAAACCTTAGTCAGACAACAAGGTACAGGTCAAGATTGACCACGAAGGACTGGACGTATGTCCAAAGAGTTCTCCGTCCAGTCCACCAGACCATCAGGGTAGAGGAAGTCTTAAAAGGTGTCAAAAAACACTACGTGTGTCAGTTTCCGAAACCGTATCAGTTATTTCGTCTTTATCTACAAAAAGACCTTGAAAGAATGTAAAAGTTACTAGGTCACCTTCAACCGTTGAACTAGAGACCAAGGAGACGGAAAAGATTTTGGTCGAACTTGTTGACTTCAAGTGCCAAGTGCATAACGACTTCGGACCGAACCTCTTAAAACTCGTAATGAAATCATCGTACACTCTACGCACGTTAACACGCCATCGAACTCGTAAGAGACCGTAACGGAAAGAAACCCTAACCTTATTTTTGACTAGAAAAGGTCAGGACACCGGTGGCTCAAAAGGTTTAAACGACCGTATGACTCACGTCGTGAAAGTGTCGCAGTAGAAAATCCTAGACTTTATCCAGTTGACCTTAAGGTAGTGGGGGTGATCGAAACAAGTATCGAAACTACGAAGGATTCCGGGTGGACTGAAGTGTAAGGTCCTACAGACCGAGATCCACTCACTAGTGTGGTAACACTAATAGACCCAACACTTCTAGAAAAAACATGTCAAGAAGACACATAAGAACGGTGGAGAAGAATTATAGAAGACAAAGACAATCCAGGGATGGTAAAGACAGGAAATAGCTCGGGTGGAAACGTTCTTTACAAGGGAACCATAGAGATTAAAAGAACTTCTCTAGAGATCAGATAGGGTAAGATAAAAAAAAAGGAGATAAAAAAACGTGACTGGTCACTCCTTCCGAAAGAATATAGAGGAACGATAAGAAACCTTGAGACGTAAGTTTACCCATATAGAAAGGAAAAGAGGAAACGAAAAGCGGAGAGAAGAAAAGTGTCGATAAACATTCCGGAGGGGTCTGTCGGTAAAACGAAAAAACGTAAAGAAAAGGTACCCCTACCAGAACTAGGGACAGAGGACATGTTACAGTACTTGGAGATAGGTATCAAATAGTCCATGAGACAGACAGTCTAGATCAGGGAATTTAGANGGAAACGAAAAGCGGAGAGAAGAAAAGTGTCGATAAACATTCCGGAGGGGTCTGTCGGTAAAACGAAAAAACGTAAAGAAAAGGTACCCCTACCAGAACTAGGGACAGAGGACATGTTACAGTACTTGGAGATAGGTATCAAATAGTCCATGAGACAAACAGTCTAGATCAGGGAATTTAGATAAAGAGTGAAGGTGACATATCAGTATTCCCTAAACTAAATCCAGTATGGACTTACCAGATCACCAAAAGGGGTGAAAGAAGTCCTCTTTCACATATTCCTCAAGTACTAGTCTAGGTCAGTCGAGGACCAGAAAAACGACTGACATATCTCGAAGAGGTAGAAACCGACGTTTCTTATATTGGTTAGACTAAAGTGATAACCGGTAGACCACTACAGGTGTACATCTCAGAAGAGAACCCAACAACCTTCTCCTACAAACGATACTGGTCACGTAAGAGAACCGTTTTGAGATAATCGGAAACGGGACGAAGTAAGACATGAGGTTTCGGTTTAAACGGACAATGAGGACCACAAAGGACTGAAGGATGAAAACGTAAGGTCAGGGGATATTACTTTTCTTGTAGAAAAAACCCACAATCAAGATTTTCCAGAAGATCCAGAAGTATCTTGGTAAGTTGAAGTCGAAGAAGTCGTAATGACCAGTCCCGTATCTGAACGTAATGACACTATAACTTACCAAACGACACCTTTGCTTGTCTCTAGTAAGATAGCAAAACTCCAACGTAGGTTCATGACGTAAACCCTGAGAAAACAACTGGTACTACCGATGAGATAAAGAAGATTCCCTAAGGACGGGTGTCATCATCTATATTACCAGTAGACTCAATGTAAGTGCGTAAGGTCAGGTAGAATCAAGCGACTAAGGATCTACATCTACAAGTGAGAACGGTAGAGGACAAACTGGTGAAGGTTAAACACAACTAAGTACCTGGATTGTAAGGTCCAGTCTGGAACGAAGATAGTGGTCAGTGTAGGTGTTGACCCACAACAAAAGCGAAATTGAGATAGGGAAGTAAGAAAGACCTCAATAAAGAGGTGACTAGAGGTCATCGTATAACCCGTGGATGGTTGGATCCCTCAAGTAGAAAGTCACAGGATAGAAAAGGAAAAGTATGACAAGTAAGACCGTCTTACACCAGGTGATCTCTTCCCTTACCGTTTGGTGAAATGATAAGAACGGAACTCTTGGGGCATTTGTCATACTTGTCATACTTTTCTGTCACGTAGAAAAATTTTAATTGTTTCCAAAATCAACACTGTTAAAATTCAGTGGGAGTACGTTTAGAATTCCCTTTAGAATTTGTTTTCAATGAGACTTCCTCAAGGTGACCTCTTTTCTAAAGTTGAAAACAACTACCTAAGAAAATTAGTTCAATTTATACCTTTTTTCGATTCAGTGTAAAGTCCCGAAAATCCCATAAATTTGTTGAGTTCGATCAAGTTATATCGTTACATCTATAAAAAGAACAACAACAAGTCAGTGAGTCAGCAAAGACTGAGATACTGGGGTACCTGACGTCGTTCAGTCCGAAGAACCAGGAGGTGATAGAGGACCTCAAACGAGTTTAAGTACAGGTAACTCAACCACTACGATAGATTGGTAGAGTCCGAGACGACGAGGGAAGAGGAGAACGGAAGTCAGAAAGGGTCGTAGTTCCAGAAAAGGTTACTCAGGTGAGAAGTATAGTACACCGGTTTCATAATGTCTAAGTCGTAGTCAGAAAGGTTATAAGGTTATAAGTCCCAACTAAAGGAAATCCTAACTAACTAAACTAGAGGAACGACAGGTTCCGTGAGAGTTCTCAAAAGAGATCGTAGTGTTATGTTTTCGTAGTCAAGAAGTCACGAGTCGGAAGTGATACCAGTTTGAGAGTGTAGGGATGTACTGATAACCTTTTTAGTGTCGAAACCGATATACCTGGAAACAACCGTTTCACTGCAGAGACCAAATATTATACGTCAGATGTAAACAATATCTAAAAAAATGTTCCT
The DNA here is from genome assembly GCA_006410555.1 of Capra ibex. NCBI lineage: Eukaryota > Metazoa > Chordata > Mammalia > Artiodactyla > Bovidae > Capra > Capra ibex. Next base: position 114,802,006 of record SJYO01020080.1, read on the forward strand.
TTTTCGTAGAAAATTAAAGTGACGTCGTCAGTAGCGGATGTCACTAAAACCTCGGGTTCTTTTATTTTAGACAGTGGTGAAGGTAAAAAAGTGGAAGATAAACAGTACTTCACTACATCTAAAAAAAAGATATGTGTCTTTTTTCGACTTCGGAGTCAACTGACATCCGAAAAGATTTATGTGTGGTGACCCTACAGTAGAAATCTTCAAACTAGTGTAATCGTTCAATTTAAACTAAATCCATTGACCACGATCAGCACAAACTGAGAAACGTTGGAGTGGTTGACCTCGGACGGTCCGAGGAAAGAGTTACCCTAAGAGTTCCGGTCTTATAAACTCATCCAACGGTAAAGGAAGAGGTCACCAGAAGGGTTAGATCCCTAGATTGGGTGTAGAGGACACAGAGGTTGTAACCGTTTGTCAAAAGATAATGATCGTGGTAGACCTTTCGAGATAAATCTAATGTAAGGAAATATTTAATTTCTTGAATCATAGTCTTTATTAATGTTCCCACTTGTAGGTAAATGAGGGGTCAAAATAAGAATCTTTTTTTGTAAATCCGACTATTGGTTTTACTATACATGTCTTATTTCCGTTTTACTCTGTTTCTCTTTTATTCTATTATTTTACAGTCTACACTTTGCTGGTAAGGTAACAACTGGGTTTTTGAGGTATCAAAAGATGGGTAGTTATACTTCGCCTTACGTACCAGTCAATGTACTAAGAATTCCATTTTTATTTGACCAACGACGAGTTTTTATGTTGATGAAGATTATGATTTTACCGTCTCTTTAAAAGAACGTCCACAAGTCTTTTCTCTCATTCTGTAATCTATTTATAGAGGTGGAGGGTTGTAATTTGGGTCGTTACTCCAAGTGTCTTAGTATAGGTAGTTAGGGGAGTCGTAAAGACTCTATACCGTAGTACTTGTGCTGTCAAAGTATTTTCCTTAAGACGTCTTTCTGGTTTCCCGGACGTAATTGGGTTCTTATATAAATTTCGGAACTAGACGTGATTTCCTACCTCGTCATGGTGTGGAAAGGTCGTCTTCACCCAGTGTTTTAGACCACCCTTCCCTCCAGTGTTTTCAACCACGAAAAGGGTGATACGACCAAATGTACGGAGTCGGGTCAGACGTCCTATAAGAGGGAAGAAAGTCTTCCATTAGTTGACATTTCGTCACTCTAAACAGTTCCCTTGTTTAGTAACAGGAAGTCCTAACACCACCGGTTCTGTCAGAATTCTCTTGGACTAAATCTTATATAGATCCTCACTACCCTTCGGATTCTGGTTTAAGTTGAATGTATTTTGACGACGGGAAGTCCGATAGAAGATACCTATGACAAAGGTGGTTTTTCAAACTTTTTATAATTGAAGGACTTCAATTGTATATATTTCCCCTTGAATATTGTTTTAGATATTTATACGAAATCCTTCGTCAACAAAAGGTTTATCTACTCGATATGTCTTTTGAGTGGATGATTGTATTAAAATTTTTCACATGATTTAATACTAAATATCTTTACACTGACTCCGAATAGTACATATTCGTCGTTCTTCGAGTGGTTTATGGTAATTCGATAAAATTTACCGAGGACTCGTTGGTTGGTAAACGAACTCAACTCTAGTCACTCCGAAGAGTCTATGATTTTGTGTCTTGTCTTATGGGTATCTTTCCTACTCCCGAAAATTTTTTGTTCCCTTACCATGACGGTCGTATAATCTTAAGTCCAGGACGGAAAACGGTCTTCGATCTCAAGACCTGTCACGATACTTAAATGTGTAATGAGACCTAGGGGGTGGGGATAATATATTCGTTATGGAAGAGTACCTTTCTTTAAAGCATAAACTTCCCTCACTTTCTTTTCGTAGTCGTGGGTAAAGGGGAGAGGTCTTCTGAGTCTAAATGAAATTTACGACGATATTTTACAGATCTCTTCCGGACCTTTTCAATTCTAAGATTATTCGTTATTAATGAAGGACTTTCGACAGTAACGTGGTACGTTTGGAAGTAATAGCCGTTCTGGGTCCCTCACGCTCGTACTAGTCAGAGACAGTACATCCTGAAAAACACTAAGGTACCTGACTATCGGACTATCCGAGGAGATAGGTACCCTAAAAGGTCCGTTGTCATGACCTCACCCAACGGTAAAAGAGGAGAGTCCCTAGAAGGACTGAGTCCGTGACTTGGGTGCAGTGGACGTGACCATCCACTGACTCGGTGGACCCTTCGGGGGTCTAAGTCCCGCTCTCGTATGTCACTCTGTCAAAGTTATGTATTTAAAAGAATGTTCAAATTATGAAGACTTTATTCTTAGAACATGTTGTTTGTCGCTGACGTACAAGATTTTTCATAATAGTCGTCACATTTCGAAGACAACGACAATTCTTGTGTCTTATTTCTGAAGGATTTACTTCAGAACAAAAATTATAAATTATAAAATTATTTATAAATCAAAAATTATAAATCAAGACGGACTTCTAACAAAAGATTGATGACCGTAATTGTCAGTATTTAGATTAAAGAGGATAAACTCAAAAGACAATTTGATGTAAATAGGTAGTGTACTATAGTCCTCTGTAATTTTAATACAAAGTAAAAGAAGTCGAAACGGTGTTTCCCTTATGTGTCAAATGCGTTCCTAAAGATTTCACGTTGTGATTATTCGGTTTTTTCTATAATTATTTACAATCTTTATGAACGGGAAGGACACTAAAAAGGAAGACTTTTTAGTCAAGATTTAGAGACTTTCTCTTCTGTATTTTTTGTATCAAATATTGTTGTCTGAATAATTCTCTCTGAGAATCAAGTCATGAAAGATAGGTTTCATTCATTTTAGGGTTGAACCATTAGGACTATAATTTTTTACAATAATTTCAATATCAACTTCCGCTAAGTTATTTTTCACACACTTTAAAATAACTTTTTGTCCCATCTAATTTGTATGTTGACGAAACAAGATATATTACGTAAATTTTTCTGGATTTTCTTGATAGTTTGGATTTCCTAATAGGTCAGAGAATCATTCTTTTTTCATTTTCAAAGTGTCACAGTTAATTCCCAGTTAATCACCCTTTTCCCGAGTCTTGTGGTCATAGACATGAAATTACATTGAGTAATTTTTTCTATTCTCTCTTTAAATCAGATAATTGTACTTTGTTAAGAGTGGTTACGAAGACATTCTTCAAGACAAGACACGAGACATCTTTTAAAATTGCAAAGACTGAAAAAAGGTGACGGAAATGCTTTACACTCCAATTTGAGACAAGGAACAGGAAAAGGATGTCCCGACTACGACGTTTACAGAGGTATTCCGGTGATTGTTTTTTCTCCTTTAGTAAGTTGACCACGATGTGACACTACTTTACGTTGTGAATAAAATGGTAAAATTAAAGTTTAGTGACTAATTTACTTTTTGAAATGTTTTGTCATGACTCTAGATCTTTTACAAAACAAAATGTCATTAAGATGTTTTGTTTGGTTTTTCAAAAGTCAATAGTCTCTGTTATTATTTTTTCAATACAAAAGGTTAAAGTTACGGACTGACTAATTACTAACTAGTTAGGTTTCGTTGATTTTATGTGTCTATACTTTTCTAGACCCCTTATTGTAAAATACTAATAGATGTTTGGAAATTTTTGTCGTTGTTTTTCTCCTTAGACATTTTGTACGGATTGAACCTGAATTTAATCTTATAAAATTCACAAATAAATGGGTATAAGTCAAATCAGAACGGAAATATTTACCGTTGGAATAAAAACACTGTATGTAAAAGATTGGTAACGTGAATTCTGAATACATACAGACATAATGTCATTGTTATAACGGGAATTTTAATATTTGTTAAATGTTTAAAATGTAATTTTACTACAAATATTAGTTTTATTGTCATTTTTCAATATGAGGAATCTCGGATCTTTATACGTGTGTATACGAGGGAAATAAATAAATACATACCAGGACTCATAACTTGTAATATATTCGTATAATTAGAAAAAGTTTAAACTGTAAAGATAGGAAGGACCGGACTAAAGTCCGGTCCCTCGTAACCGAAAATTTTAAATTCACCTCAAGTGGATTATCGAAGATTTTAATAATGGACTAAACAATGAAGATTCCATAACCCTAATATACATCATTAGCGTACCCAAGGTTGACTTTTCTGTGCGAATATGGATGTTTCCTTTAGTTCATGAATTTAAATCAGAATTTCCTTTGTAAAGTATTCTTTTATGTATATTGTGTTTTCTTTGAAGAGTTATTTATTTGTCTTTACATAATCAACTAAATTACACTGATTCATGTGAAACAAAATATAAGAGTGTAAAAATTACAAGATTTTACGGTGACTATGTTTTTAGATGGGTAGTGAGGTAGATGACACTTTGTTATTCTAGGAATTCATCTTTTCATTTTCGATACCTTCGTTAGAAACAACAATCATATGTGCTTCAATTCGTTTTTTGACGGTCTACTACGGTTTTATAAGATTTACCCTTTTAATTTTTTTTTTTTTTCTGTGATATATGATCATTAAGAAAGTTTATATGAAAGTTGTTCTAGCACTATGTTTACTTCCTTTTCGATGTCGGATGTTGACCAGATAGTGTCAGGAAAAAGACCTTAGAATTACTAAAGATAAATTCGTTGATGGATATGATGTTAATTCACAACGTTAAAATATCTTCATCCTTCGGATGTAGTGTCTGTTCGTTAAAAGTGAAGAATTCAGTGAAGGAAGTGAATTTCGTTGTATAAACTTCCTCTTATTGGTAAACCCATAATCATTAAAAAATCTTCTCTCTCTTTAAGTATTACTACTTTTCACCTTTGACTTAATGTTTTTGAATAAATTTTGACTGTTTAATCGAGAAACTTTTATTTTACTATTTGATCCCGACACGACACTCGAGTCAGCGAGTCAGTAGAGATTGAGAAACGTTGGGGTACCTGACATCGGGTGGTCCGAGGAGACCAAGTACCCTAAGGGCTCCGTTCTTATGACCTCACCCAACGGTAGAGGAAGAGGTCTTTTATTCAGATTCTTTTATATTTTTGTTTTAATTCTTATTCTATTAAATATTGGTATCTGTGTCTTCTTTTTTTGTTACATTCAGATACTGCTATTTATACTTTTAATTCTTATTTAGTTGTAGATAATGTTCTTAAATTCTTTCGACGTTTGTTAATGTAGGATGTTTTCATGGTCCTAGTTTATTCTTCTACTTTGGGATTTCCTTGTCCATTTAAGATACGAAGAATTTAACAAGGTCCTTTGTTTGATTTCGAAGAGTCAAGAAGGTCCCTATTATTTTAGACCATTTTGTTTGTTTAGATAAAAATTTATTTATGATAGTTATTCTTAGTTTACTGTCTAATTTTATCATTATTTGGTACTGGTTTCCGTCAAGTAAAATCCTTTTGTCAACTTATAATCTTTTTACATATTAATCACATAAATAACTTTATAGAAAGTCATAATTTTCTAAAAATTTACTAGTTTTACCTACAATTTATATTAGTCTACGGAAAAAATATCCATGTCTTTTCTGACAAAAAGACGAAATTTGAAGATTATGTCATTTTTCCATATGTAATGGTATTTGGTTGTCAGTGATAGGCTGAGTTTCCAGTGTGTGATCCTCATAAGAGTAATTCTAGTTCTCTCGAGAAAGTTTAAAATTAAAGGATAATAAAAAAGATTAGTCATGTAATATATTATTTTTACTGTTTCAAAGGTAAAACCCCTTTTTACTATCTAAAATAATTAGAGATGGTAAAACGACATAATGTTTTAAAAGGGGATTAAAGAATACAACTTCCACCGTACCCTTTGATTTGTTACTCGTGTGAAGGAAGATAATATTTTTGTAAGTAAACGACGAAACATTCATCGTAGTGGTTGAACTACCTGTACTCAAACTCATCCGAGGTCCTCAACCACTACCCTGTCCCTTCGGACCGTACGACGTCAGGTACCCCAGCGTTTCTCAGTCAACGCTGACTTGACTTTCATCCCTCTCCCGACTCCCTGTCTACTTCATGTGTTCCTAAATAGATTTATCGAGTTTTCAGAGTTTCAAAGTCTCCGAATTAATTACCCTTGTTTCTTTTGGTTTCTTTATTTTAGAATAATTTGGTCATAAACGGAGTCTTCTATCGTATTACTTTAGTTTACATACCGTCTTTATACTTAAGTGTTTAAGATTGAAAGTCTTAGTAGAACTGTCTGTACGGTTATAAAAATAGAAATTTTCAAAAATGACGTCATATCAACTGAATGTCACAACACGATCAAAGTCGACATGTCGTTTCACTTAGTTAATATGTATATTTATATAGGTGAAAAAATTCTAAGAAAAGGGTATATCCAGTAATGTTTTATGACTCATCTTAAGGGACACGATATGTCATCCAAAATGATCAAGTCAAGTCAAGTCAAGTCAGCGAGTCAACACAGGCTGCTGAGAAACGTTGGGGTACTTAGTGTCGTACGGTCCGGAGGGACAGGTAGTGGTAGAGGGCCTCAAGTGGGTTTGGGTACAGGTAACTCAGTCACTACGGTAGGTCGGTAGAGTAGGATCAGCAGGGGAAAAGGAGGACGGGAGTTAGGGAGGGTCGTAGTCTCAGAAAAGGTTACTCAGTTGAGAAGCGTACTCCACCGGTTTCATGACCTCAAAGTCGAAATCATAGTAAGGAAGGTTTCTTGTGGGTCCCGACTAGAGGAAATCTTACCTGATCAATCTATAGATATAGATATCACCATAGATCCAGTTAGAGTTATAGGGTTAAATAGGGAGGGAGGGAAGGGGTAAGCGGGGTTGGTATTCAAACAAAAAGTGTAGAAAATGAGAGACAAGATATTTACTTAAGTAAAGTTTGTATGGTTAAACATATTAGGACTTTATTTTGATGTCTTAAATGAAATGAGACCTTCGTTTTCACATTCTTAATTTAGGGACTTTACAAGGTTCATAGTTGACTATACCACTATAAGTATTAGAAGTCTCTTAGATTCAGTTCTTTTATAGGAAAAGTTAAGATATGATTAGAGATGGGTTGTATCGAGAAGGATTGTAAAAAGAACACATTGAAAAAGTAGAACTAATCACGACACGTTTTCTTGAAAGGTTTTACTACTTTTGTAAGACATCCATGTGACAGGTTAATCCATCGAGAAAACTCGTGGACTTTACACCGATTACTCGTTGACATTTGTCGGTGCGAACCAATCACCGACGATGGTATAACTTCTCTCACGTAAGATCTAAGACATCGTGTTCATACGACCTCACTCTACAGGTAATCCTTTATGACGGTATTGACCATTTGAGTCTCGAGATTTCGAAGGATTCTTCTTTCGACATTCTTTTAAGAATCCTCTTACAGGACGGTAAGGAGAGAGAAAGAGAAGAGAAGAGAGATTCTCAAGGTGTCTGGAGAGAGCAGATCCTACCGACGACGTGAAGGGAAATTCCAATCCCATTTATAACATGAGGACCCAGTAAATTTTGAAAATATCTCCACGAAAGTACCAGGTCACCAATTCTTAGACGGAAGGTCGGTCACGTCCCCTGTGTCCAAGTTAAGAACCAGGGCCTTCTAAGTGTGTTGATGACTCCGGTGTACGACGTTGATAGGTCCTGGTCTCCAGTACGACGCGTTGTTTCTCTTCGGTGGTGTTACTCGTCGGGGACGAGTGGCGTTGATCTCTTTCGGGTGAGTGTCGTTACTTCTGGGTTACGTCGGGTTTTAATTAATTAATTAATTAATTTTTTTTTTTTGAAAAATTTCGTGGGAATTTGGAAGGTTTATGGATTTTTCGGGGGAACCTATGGTCTAAATCTAATTTTAGTTTTACTCGAGTGTACATACCACGATCACTTTGAACGTTAAATTCTAAAAATTTCACTTTGTTTCTACTTATAAAAATTACTATTTTCCATGTTAAGTGTTTCTTCTGTCTGTAGTATTCGGTAATCTGTAGATTGTTGTTTTTTAGTTTCTATGTGTTTTGTTTTTACTTTTTTTTTATTCCCTTTTCTTTTTTGTATATTAGTATCACTCTGCATCATTGTAAAGAGATTCTTATAAAATAGTTCACGTCTTTTTTCTTATCCTCGTAGAACTTACTACAGTAATTATTAAATTTATACGATTTAAATGCAATTACAATTAGAATATAGGATGTGTTTATAAAAATTTTAAAACAATAGAGTATGCAACATACAGGTATCCTGTAAAATCTTGTTGACCGTTTTTCCATTTGTAATGACTTAAAGTTTTTCGTCTTAAGAAAAAGAACACTAGGTCTATATATATATAAATGTATGTGTGTGTATAATAAAAACTTTAATACAAGGTAATATCATATATTGTTCTATAACTGATATCGAAGGAAACGGCACCTCATTTGGAAGCCACGAGCGACGTATACATAAAAAAATTTAATTTTTAGATCGAAAGATAAAAGTGATTCAGTTTGTTCATCTTAGTTTTACGTGTTAAAAAAATCTGTTTTTAAGTACAAAAGATTTTATATATAATATGTACAATAAATACATATGCATATGTTTTCAAAAAGATGATGTGAACTATTTCCGAACTCTTTCTTGTATTCTTTTTTTTTCTTTACCTCTTTTACTTTATCCTCGTGACTTATACTTTATCTTTTTCATTTTGTTTGAGTTATTTTCATTTTCTAGAAGTATGTCAGGTCAACAAAAATTTGTACCGACGGGTAATCTTTACATAGACGTCGAGACCGCTTTTTTTTCTTTATGGACCCGTATACACCACCATCACTAAATCAACGATTCAGTACAGGTTGAGAACACTGGGGTACCTGATATCGGACGGTCCGAGGAGACGGGTACCCTAAGAGGACCGTTCATATGACCTCACCCAACGGTAAAGGAGGAGGTCTCCTATAAGGGTTGAGTCTTTAGCTTGAGCCCAGAGGACGTAACGTCCGTCTAAAGTTCTATTAAGACTATACGTAGACCTAAACTAGTGTCCAAGAAGATAAATTACCATGAGAAACATTATATCTTAAAGCAATAAAAAGATAATTGGTTAGCACTATGTTACCATGACTCATTGTTATCAAAAAGAACAACAAGTCAGTGATTCAACACAGACTGAGAAACGCTGGGGTACCTGACGTCGTACGGTCCGAAAGGATAAGACGTGGTAGAGGACCTCAAACGAGTTTGAGTACAGATAACTCAGCCATTACGGTAGGTTGGTAGACTAGGAGACAGAGAGCGAAGAGGAAGACGGGAGTTAGAAAAGAACGAAAGAAGAAGAAAAAAATTTTTAAAATAAAAACCGACGTGTCCCAGAAGTAACGAAACGTGTCCACGTACCCGAAGTTATCAACGTCGTACACCCGAGTCGTGGACGTCTGACGTCCGAGATCTCGGTACCCGAGTCACCAACAACACGTACCCGAATCTACGAGATGTCGTACACCTTAAAAGGACCCGGTCCCTAACTTGGGTTCAGGGGACGTTACCGTCCGTCTAAGAATAGGTGACGTGGTGTCCCTTTAGGACGAAAGTAGAAACTTTATTCAAAAATATTGTACTAAAGAAAGGTATGTTTGTGAAAAAAGTCCTTTTCTTTTTGATTATTACAATCCAATCTATAAGATATAATAGTACTTGACGGAGTCATAATTTACTCCTGGATTACCACACGACCCAAGTTACTATACCGTCACTTATTCTCAAGGAATTTCTGGATCAAAGGAGACCCTTCTATAAAATAAATAATAAATCAATTGGTTAAATCTATAGAATTTATTTTGAAGTTTCATGATTCTCGATTCTGTTAACAGTCAGCAACATTCTTTCAAATAAAGTCTGGACTTATGAGAATTGATCGAAGATAGTTAATCTATACGTGGTATAATAGTTTTGTTTTTGTATAATATTTTTATGACCCGTGGTAGTGTTCCAGTATATGAAGACATAACTTTAAACATGATAAGTAAATAGAGTTCTCTTTTGAGTTGTAATCAAAAAAACAATTCATGTCTTTTTTGAACCCAAATAACATTTCATTACCAAGAGTCCACCACGTCATCATTTCTTAGTCGGACGGCTACGTTCTCTACGTCCAAGCTGGAGACCCAACCCTTCTACGAGACCTCATCCTTTACCGTTTGGTGAGGTCATAAGAACGGACCTTTAAAGATGCCTGTCTCCTTGGACCACCCGATGTCAGGTACTCCAGCGTTTCTCAGTTTATAATTACACGACGACTTGTGTGTGTTACCAAGAGATAAAAGGACACTTTTATTTTTGGAAACACGTAAATAAAATTTCAATTGTAGAAATTAGGAAAGTCACCTATCAGATACGTTGTCCAAAGTTTATTCGGTTTTTCTAGATTTGTCTCGACTTTCTCTACCGAAAACAATGGAATAGATCAGGAGTATTATATGTCGAACTTGAGGATATCGCGGGACCCATTTCAACCGATGAAAATTAACAAGTGATCGCAACACGACCTCACTGACACTCCTCTAGGAGGTACTGGTTCTCGTCTCTTCGGGGTCGTTCTACCATCCGTGACCTCGTCGCTGACACGTCGGGACCTCGGTGAAACTCCTCTATGGGGTGCAGGTCCCCGTTTCCTCTTCGGGGTCGTTCTACCATCCTCCCTACTTTAGTGCAAATCTTTGTCTGGGGTATGGGAGGTCTCTCCGAGTCTCCTGAGTTTGTTTGGAAAACGTGTGGTCCTGGGTTTTTGGGGTGTCTCTGACTTTGTCTTGACAGAGACTCACAAAGGACACCTCCCTTCCCAGTTTTCACCTGACGGTGTCCCCGTCCCCAAGACCCACGTCGTCTGAACCCATACCGTATTCGGAGAACCTCCTCCAGTGGTAATTGGAGTGGTATGTCGGCGGTCTTGAATGTGTCCTGACCCTTTCTTTCAAAACCTTCCGTCTTTGTCTTGGGACACGTGTGGTCCTGGGTCCTCTTTCCTCGTTACTGGGGTGTTCTCTGACTAGATCTGCACGGTTACTGACAGATCCTCAGAGGCCGTCTCCGGACCCAGTCGCCACCGGAAGATATCCCAATCCTCTTGACTCACATCGTCACGGACGTGCCCTGGAAAACTTCCTCCTGTGGTAATAGAAGTAATGGAGGTGGTACCAAAGTCAAGTCAAGTGAGACAACACAGGTTGAGAAACACTGGGTACGTAACATCGTGTGGTCCGGTGGGACAGGTAGTGGTTGAGGGTCTCATGTAAGTTTGAGTACACGTTACTCAACCACTACGGTAGGTCGGTAGAGTTTTAGACACCAGGAGAAGAAGAGGGTGGAAGTTAGAAATGGTAGTAGTCCCAGAAAAGGTCACTCAGTCGAGAAGTGTAGTCCACCGGTTTCCGAACCTCAGAGCCGAAGTCGGAGTCAGGAAGGTTACTTATAAGTCCTGACTAAAGGAATTTCTACCTGACCAACCTAGAGGAACGTCTGGTTCCCCGAGAGTTCTCAGAAGCCGTGGTCTCAAGTTTTCGTAGTTAAGAAACCGCGAGTCCAAAGAAGTATAAAGTTGAGAGTGCAGGATTATAATGATGACCTTTTTGGTATCGGAACTGATCTGTGTGGAAACAACCGTTTCATTACAGAGACGAAAAATTGTCCGACAGATCCAACCAGTATTGAAAGGAAGGCTCCTCATTGACAGAAAATTAAGTACCGACGTTAGTGGTGGACGTCACTAAAAAACCTCGGGGTTTTTTAATTCAGACTGTGACAAAGGTGACAAAGGGGTAGATAAAGGGTAGTTTACTACCCTGGTCTACGGTACTAGAATCAAAAGACTTACAACTCGAAATTCGGTTGAAAAAGTGAGACGAGAAAGTGAAAGTAGTTCTCCGAGAAATCAAAAAGAAGTGAAAGACGGTATTCGCACCACAATAGACGTATAGACTCCAATGACTATAAAGAGGGCCGTTAGAACTCAGGTCGGACCGTAAAGAGTACTACATGAGACGTATATTCAATTTATTCGTCTCACTGTTATATGTCGACACTACATGGGGAACGAGATAAACCTTGGTCAGACAACAAGGTACAGGTCAAGATTAACAACGAAGGACTGGACGTATGTCTAAAGAGTTCTACGTCCAGTCTACCAGACTATAAGGGTAGAGAAAGTCTTAAAAGGTGTTAACACCAATATGTGTATCACTTTCCGAAACCGTATCAGTTATTTTGTCTTTATCTACTAAAAGACCTTGAGAACAGTCAAAAAGCTATTAGGTTGTCTACGACTGTTAAACTAAAGACCAAGGAGACGGAAAAGATTTTGGACCTTGTCGATTTTGTTGATATTTGTCGACCTTAAAGTGCTAAGTGCATGACAACTTCGGACCGAACCTCTTAAAACTCGTAATGAAATGATCGTACACTCTACTTACGCTAACACGGTATCAAACTCGTAAGAAACCTTAACGGAAAGAAACCCTAACCTTACTTTTGACTGCAAAAGGTCAGGACATTGGTGACGACTCAAAAGGTTTAGACGTCCGCATAACTCACGTCGTGAAAGTGTCGTAGTGGAAAATGCTGACTTTATCGAGTTTACCTTAAGGTAGTGGAGGTGATCGAAATAAGCATGACTACGAAGGATTCCGGGTGAATTGAAGCGTAAGGTCCTACAGACCGAGATCCAGTCACTAGTATGATAGCACTAATAGACCCACCACTTCTACAAAAAACATCTCAAGAAGACCCATAAGAACGGTGGAGAAGAATTATAGAAGACGAAGACAATCCAGGTATGGTAAAGACAGGAAATAACCCGGGTAGAAACGAAAACTTGACACCACGACGTCTCCTGAGAACTCTCAGGGAATCTGACGTTCCTCTAGGTTGGTCAGGTAAGATTTCCTCTAGTCAGGACCCACAAGTGACCTTCCTGACTACGATTTCGACTTTCAGGTTATGAAACGGGTGGAGTACGCTTCTCAACTGAGTAACCTTTTCTGGGACTATGACCCTCCTTAAACCCCGTCCTCCTCTTCCCCTACTGTCTCCTACTCTACCGACCTACCGTGAGGCTGAGCTACCTGTACTCAAACTCATTTGAGGCCCTCGACCACTATCTGTCCCTCCGGACCACAAGACGTTAAGTACCCCTGCGTTTCTCAACTTGTGACTGACTCGCTGACTTGACTTGACTTGACCACACTTAACAAGAGAACCATAGAGATTAAAAAAACTTCTCTAGAGGTCAGAAAGCGTAAGATAACAAAAGGAGATAAAGAAACGTCACTAATGACTCCTTCCGAAAGAATAGAGAGGAGCGACAAGAAAATTACCCATATAGAAAGGAAAAGAGGAAACGAAAAATGAAGAAAAGTGTTGATAAACATTCGGGAGGAGTCTGTTGGTAAAACGGACAAACGGAAGCAAAAAGAAACCCTACCAGAACTAGGGACGGAGGACGTGTCACAGTGTTTGGAGGTAGGTATCAAGAAGTCCGTGAGGCAGATAGACTAGATTAGGGAACTTAGATAAAGAGTGAAGGTACCATATTAACATTCACTAAACTAAATCGAGTGTGGACTTATCAGACCGGACCTCTTAAGGTACCTGACATATCGGGTACCCCAACGTTTCTTGACGTGTGTTGACTCGCTGAAAGTGAAAGTGATTGAAGCAGATACTGTGACATCTCACTGTGATCGTTTAGACATGAGCAGCGCATTGATTAGTAAAATTGATTTGGAAACGTTACTCATTTTGACGAGTCTTAGACGTTTCTCCGTGATCTTGTCGTAAAATCGACCGAAGATTCTAACGTAAGGTCCCAGATTGACCCTGTGTCTTTGGGGGTCTTTTAATTGACAAGACCCGTCTTTCTTCCTTCTTCTATATGGTCCAGGGACCCCGTGTAATTGATTAGTTAATTTAAATTTTCCCTAGACTATTAGACCACGACGGACTCCCTCGTCGGGTTCAGGTTCCAGTCCCGACGGGTCTCCTCGATGGGGTAAAGGTTCGATTCCTCGTCTCCGACGTGAAACGACCTCGTCGGCACTTCTCTATTGGGTGTAGGTTCCATTCTCTTTGGGTTCAATTCTGCCTTCCACGACTCTCTCCCGTAGTCTCCCGTCTGTGTGATTTTGGTGTTAGTGTCTTTTGATCGGTTGGACTAGTATGCCTGGTGTCGAACAGACTGAATTACTTTGATTCGGTACGGCACATTCCTATGGGTTCTGTCTCTCCCGTGCCACGTCTCCAGACTGTCTTACACCAGGTGACCTCTTTGCTTACCGTTAGTGAAGTCATAAGAACGGAACTCTTGGAGTACTTGTCATACTTTTCCGTTGTTTAATCCTGTGACTTTCTACTTGAGGGGTCCAGCCATCTACGTGTTATACGATGACCTGTAGTCACCTCTTGATTGAGATCTTTCTTACTTCCCTTCCTCGGTTTCTTTTTTGTTGTGGGTCAACACCTACACTGCCCACTGTCTTTATTCCAGGCTACGACATTTCTCGTTATACCGTATCTTTGTACCTTACAGTCCAAGTACTTAGTTTCGTTTAACCTTCACCAGTTTGTCCTCTACCGTTCTCATTTGCAGTTGTAAGATCCTTAGCCACTTGATTCTACCTGATCTTAGCCACTTAAATTGAATTCTACTGGTAATATAGATGATGATACCCGTCCTTAGGGAATCTCTTTGTCTCATCGGTTGTAGCAGTTGTCTCCTCAGACTTTACGGCATGAACCTACGATAGAGTTTTTGCTGTCTTACTAGAGACAAGCAGAGGTTCCGTTTGAATTAGGTTCAGATACGGGGTTGGTCATTACGACTTCTTCGACTTCAACTTACCAAGATACTTCTAGATCTTCTGGAAAATCTTGATTGTGGGTTTTTTCTACCGGAAAAGTAATATCCTGTGACCTTACGTTTTCAGTCTTCAGTTCTTTGTGGACCTCATTGTCCGTTTAAACCGGAACCTTACACCTTACTTCGTCCCGTTTCCGATTATCTCAAAACGGCTCTTACGTGACCAGTATCGGTTGTGAGGGAAGGTTGTTTTGTTCTCTTCTGGGATGTGTACCTGTAGTAGTCTACCAATTGTGGTTTTAGTCCATCTAATATAACAAACCTCGGTTTCTACCTCTTCAAGATATGTCATCCGATTTTGTTCTGTCCCTCGACTGACACCGAGTCTAGTACTTGAGGAATAACGGTTTAAGTCTGAATTTAACTTGTTTCACCTCTTTTGGTGATCTGGTAAGTCTATACTGGATTTAGTATAGGGAAAACTAATATGTCACCTTCACTCTTTATCTAAATGGTCTGATCTAGACTATGTGTCTCACGGACTTCTTGATACCTGTCTTTAAACATTGTAACATATTCTTCGTGACTAGTTTTGATAGGGGTTCTTATTCTTTACGTTTTTCCGTTTTATCAACAGACTCCTCCGGAATGTTTATCGACACTTTTTTTCCCTTCGTTTTTCGTTTCTTTTCCTTTCTATATGGGTAAACTTACGTCTCAAGGTTTCTTGTCGTTCCCCTCTATTCTTTCGAAAGGAGTCACTAGTTACATTTCTTTATCTCTTTTTGTTGTCTTACCCTTTCTGATCTCTAGAGAAGTTCTTTTAATGTCTATGGTTCCCTTGTAAAGTACGTTTCTNAGTACATTTCTACCCGAGCTATTTCCTGTCTTTACCATACCTGGATTGTCTTCGTCTTCTATGATGTGTCTTCTTGATATGTTTTTCTAGAAGTACTGGATCTATTAGTGTTACCACACTAGTGAGTGGATCTCGGTCTGTAAGACCTTACACTTCAGTTCACCCGGAATCCTTCGTAGTGATACTTGTTTCGAGGACCTCCACTACGTTAAGGTAAACTCGATAAAGTTTAGGACTTCCTACTACGACACTTTCACGAAGTGAGTTATACAGTCGTTTAATCCTTTTGAGTCGTCACCGGTGGCCTGACCTTTTGCAGTCAAAAGTAAGGTTTAGGTTTCTTTCCGTTACGGTTTCTTACGAGTTTGATGACGTGTTAGTGTAAGTAGAGTGTTGCGAACATTTCATCACAAAGTTCAAGAGGTTCGGTCCGAAGTCGTTGTAGACTTGACACTTTAAGGTCTACAAGTTCGACCAAAATCTTTTCCGTCTCCTTGGTCTCTAGATTAACGGTTGTAGGCGACCTAGTAGCTTTTTGGTTCTCTCAAGGTGTTTTTGTAGATAAAGACGAAATGACTACTACGGTTTCGGAAACTGACACACCTAGTGTTATTTGACACCTTTTGAGACTTTCTCTACCCTTATGGTCTGGTGGACTGGACGGAGAACTCCTTGGAGATACGTCCAGTCCTTCATTGTCAATCTTGACCTGTACCTTTTTATCTGACCAAGGTTTATCCTTTTCCTCATACAGTTCCAATATATGACGGTGGGACGAATAAATTGAATATACGTCTCATGTAGTACTCTTTGCGACATGACCTTCTTCGTGTTCGACCTTAGTTCTAACGGCCCTCTTTGTCGTTATTGGAGTCTATCCGTCTACTGTGATGGGAATACCGTCTTTCACTTCTCCTTGATTTTTCGGAGAACTACTTTCACTTTCACCTCTCACTTTTTCAACCGAATTTCGAGTTGTAAGTCTTTTGCTTCGAGTACCGTAGAACAGGGTAGTGAAGTACCGTTTATCTACCCCTTTGTCACCTTTGTTACTGTCTGAAAAAATAAAACCCCGCGAGGTTTTAGTTACGTCTACCACTACCGTCGGTACTTTAATTTCTACGAACGAGGCACTTTCTTTTCGATACTGGTTAGATCTGTCATATAAATTTTCGTCTCTGTAATGAAACGGTTGTTTCAATGTAGATCAGTTTCGATACCAAAAGGGTTATCAGTACATACCTACACTCTCAACCTGGTATTTCTTTTGACTACGAAAATTTGACACCAAAACCTCTTCTAAGAACTTCCAGGGAACCTGACGTTCCTCTAGGTTGGTCAGTTAGGAGTTCCTTTGGTCAGGACTTATAGTGACCTTCTTGACTACGACTTCGACTTTGAAGTTATGAAACCGGTGGACTACGCTTCTTGACTGGGTAACCTTTTCTGGGACAAAGACCATTTCTGACTTCCGTCCTCTTCCCCCACTGGATCCAACTCTACCGATCTACCGTAGTGGATGAACTACCTGTCCTGAGACTCTTTCGAAGCCCTCAACCACTACCTGTCCCTTCGAACCACACGACGTCATGTGTCCCAATGTTTCTCACCCTGCACTGACTTCACTACACTTGACCCAAGTGTCATTATAATTTGTACTCCATGTTTCTGAACGGGGTACGAGGGTCAGGAGTGGGAGGTGTAGGAGAAGGAAATGGTTCTTGGGGATGGTATGTCTAAACAAAGTAGACATAGACTAGTTGCATGTGACTATGGAGTCATAGGTTGTCTCAGGGTCGACTGTAATCTCAAGTGAGAACCTACAGAGTGTAAGATACAAAACCTGTTTCATAGGTTCACATAGATGGTAATGTCATAGTACCTCATCAAAGTGGAAGGATTTTTAGAAGACTTGAGATAGGAAAGAAGGGACGATGTTTGGAATCTACGGTGACTAGAAAAATGAAAAATATTTCATAGGGAAAAGATGTTACGTTACATAAACCTTAATATATCGTGTGTCGGAAGTGTCTAATCGAAGAAGGTGAATCATAAATTCAAAGAAGGTACAGAAAAGTACTGAACTACCAAGTAAAGAAAAATCTTGACTTATTATAAGTAACAGACGTATATAATCAAATGAATGAGTAAGTGGATGACTTTCTGTAAAACCAACGAAAGTTCAAACCATTGATACTTATTTCTACGACATTTGTAGACACACGTCCAAAGACACGTTACATTCTTACATTCAAGAGTCGAAGGGACCCATTTAAATCACATTGACGACCTAGTATACCATTCTCTGGACCTCCTCCCGTACCGTTGGGTGAGGTCATAAGAACAAACCTCTTAGGGGGACTGTTTCGGACCATTTATACCATGTGTCCTAACGTTTTGTCGACCTATTCTGACTTCGTTAAATCGTCCGTGTACGTACCATTCTCTTGCAACTCACAACATTCTTTGGTGGCTTGATAGAAGGGTTTTTCGACATGGTAAAGTGTAAAGGTGGTCGTTATTTCCTCTCAAGGACAACGAAGTGTAGGAGTGGTCGTAAACCTCAACGGTTCGTAAGACCTAAAACCGGTAAATAGAGATGCAAGCGTAAAGGGGCTTAAAGAACAAAAGAGAAGATACCGGTACGGCGTACCGTACACTCTAACATCAAGGGTCTGGTCACCTTCGTGTCTCGAGATTGGTGGTCTGGTGGTTCTTTAAGGGCCGTATGAAAGAAACCACTCCAGAGACAATTCTAAAAACCGAGTGAAAAATTAGCTCAACAAACAAAAAAGTGAACAATTCAAAATTCCCAAGAAACATGTCATCTTGTCAAGAATAGAAAACGTCAATAAAATAGGGTTTAACAGAAGTGTAAGAGAATTATGACAGAAAGTCTTTCGTATGTAAAAGTTGAAATTACATCAGGTGAGTAGTTAAGTAAAAAAGTACTGATAATGGAAACCACAACATAGATTTTGTAGTAGTGGTTTGGATTCCATTAGACCTACAAGAGGGTACAATAGATCCTCAAAATATTAAAACGTAAAGTGTAAAACCAGACAATAGACTTTAAACTCAATTAGACTCAATTAAAACACTTCCTACATCTTAGATACGGATCTAAGTAAAAAAACGTTCACCTATATGTTCACAGTTCATAGTAAACGATTTTTCTAAGACACGAAAAGTCGACCACACCACCCCTCCTCTCCCATCTTCCATGTGTCTCTCATTGTTCCTTTGTAATTTTTTTTTTTCTGACACGAAAATTATCTTGTAACACGTATTTTATATTTTAAGGATATTCCTCTACACCAGGATAAACGTGAAGACTTTCTATAAGTTTATAGTGCTAACGGACTATTCGTGATTCTCTACATGTTTCGTTTGTGTTTCTGGTAAGTCCTGCCTGAGTATGGACCAAATCTCCGACCGTCCCCGTTCCCGATTTTAGTTGTTTCGTCCCCTTTTTTTGGAGTCCTAAGGATCTGAATAGTCTCAACCATTCCACACGTTCATTGTCCGTCGATTTCTCTTCTCAGAGAGAAGTAACAGGTTGAGAAGGATGAATGTTCTTTCCTTAGTCTTTAGGTGATCGAAGGGAAGGGGAATTGAGTTTAAAGGACATAGTTCAGTAAGGTCTCAGCGATTCTCAGACTGTACTGACTCGCTGAAGTTAAAGTGAAAAGTGAAAGTACGTAACCTCTTCCGTTACCGTTGGGTGAGGTCACAAGAACGGACCTTTTAGGGTCCCTGTCCCCTCGGACCACCCGACGGCTGACACCCTAGCGTGTCTCAGCCTGTGCTGAATTCACTGAATCGTTTTTACTTATATGACCCATGGACGGTTACTGAATAGTGTCTGTATAGGGTTACATCACTTCGATTTTAGGACAAGAATATGATTTTAGGAGGAAAATTTAAGTCTCGTAAACGACGTTAATTACGTACGTTTATTATTTCACTAGGTGTCCGTCTAAAGGGTACATTAAAGATAAGTCCTTTTTTTAATTCATGGATTAAAATTTGTAATGAAACTTCGAAAAGTATCTCTTAGAAGTGAAGACAAATTGACTTTACATACTTAGAAGGAAAATTGTCTTTACTGAACGGTCCAGTTTTTCCTTTGAAACGAGAAATTACTTTCTTTCACAAAAAATGATTACTTTAGAAGAGGATGAAGAGCGACGAAGGTCTTGCTTCTATTTTAAATTAACACATGTTTACTCTTTTACCGTTCGTATCGTCTTTTCAATGAAACGGTCGGTTTCCCAGATATTACTACCACTTGTCTGGACTTAGTAATTTTTTACTCATCACCGACGTTTTACTTTGTATACTTTTGATAGTATTGCCATCGTACTTTATTCACTGTACTTATAGGGGTTCCCTTTATGGACCTCTCCAATTGAAATTAAATCCGTATGATTCCTTTGGGTTCATTCTACCATCCACAACCTTCTCCCGTAGTCTCCCGTCTGTGTGACTTTGGTATGAGTGTCTTTTGATCAGTTAGATTAGTATGATCCTGGTGTCGGAACAGATTGAGTACTTTGGTTCGGTACGGGAGTCCCGTTGGGTCCAGCCCACCAAGTACCTCCTCTCCAGACTGTCTTACACCAGGTGACCTCTTTTCTTACCGTTTGGTGAAGTCATAAGAACGGAACTCTTGGGGTACTTGTCATACTTTTCCGTTTTACTATCCTATGACTTTCTCCTTGAGAGGTCCAGTAATCCACGGGTTATACGATGACCTCTAGTCACCTTTCTATACAGGTCTTTCTTACTTCCCTACCTCGGTTTCGTTTTTGTTATGGGTCGACACCTACACTGACCACTGTCTTCGTTCCAGGCTACGACATTTCTCGTTATAACGTATCCTTAGACCTTACAGTCCAGGGACTTAGTTCCGTTTGACCTTCACTAGTTTGTTCTCTACCGTTGTCACTGGTGGCTGTAAGATCCTTAGTCGTTTGATTTTACCTGACCTTACCCACTTAAATTGAGTCTACTGGTAATGTAGATGATGACGCCCGTCCTTAGGGAGTCTTCTTTACCTCATCGGTAGTACCAGTTGTTTTCTCAGACTTTACGTCATGAACCTACGTTAGAGTTTTTGCTCTCTTACTAGAGACAAGCAGAGGTTCCGTTTGGTAAGTTATAGTGTCATAAGGTTCAGATACGGGGTTGGTCATTGCGACTTCTTCGACTTCAACTTACCAAAATACTTCTGGATGTTCTGGAAAATCTTGATTTTGAGTTTTCTCTACAAAAAAGTAACATCCCCTGACCTTACGTTTTCAGTCTTCAGTTCTTTGTGGTCCTCATTGTCCGTTTAAACCGGAACCTTACGTCTTACTTCCTCCCGTTTCTGATTATCGCAAAACGGTTCTTTTACGTGACCAGTATCTTTTTTGGGAGAAGGTTGTTGGGTTCTCTTCTGAGATGTGTACCTGTAGTGGTCTACCAGTTGTGGCTTTAGTCTAACTAATATAAGAAACGTCGGTTTCTACCTCTTCAAGATATGTCAGTTGTTTTTGTTCTGGTCCTCGACTGACACCGAGTCTAGTACTAGAAGAATAACGGTTTAAGTCTGAATTTAACTTCTTTCATCCCTTTTGGAGATCTCGTAAGTCCATACTGGATTTAGTTTAGGGAATACTAATATGTCACCTTCACTCTTTATCTAATTTCCCGGATCTAGACTATCTATCTCACGGACTATTGATACTTGACTCCAAGCACTGTGACATGTCCTCTGTTCCTAGTTCTGTTAGGGGTGCCTTTTCTTTACGTTTTTTTGTTTTACCGACAGACCCTTCCGGAATGTTTATCGACACTTTTCTTCTCTCCGCTTTTCGTTTCCTCTTTTCCTTTCTATATTCGTAGACTTACGTCTCAAGGTCTCTTATCGTTCTTCTCTATTCTTTCGGAAGAAGTCGCTAGTTACGATTCTTTATCTCCTTTTGTTGTCTTACCCTTTCTGATCTCTAGAGAAGTTCTTTTAATCTCTATGGTTCCCTTGTAAAGTACGTTTCTACCCGAGCTATTTCCTTTCTTTACCATACCTGGGTTGTCTTCGTCTTCTATAATTCTTCTCCACCGTTCTTATGTGCCTTCTTGACATGTTTTTTCTAGAAGTGCTAGTTCTACTAGTAGTACCACACTAGTGATTAGATCTCGGTCTGTAAGACCTTACACTTCAGTTCACCCGGAACCTTTCGTAATGATACTTGTTTCGAGCACCTCCACTACCTTAAGGTCAACTCGACAAAGTTTAGGACTTTCTACTCCGACACTTTCACGACGTGAGTTATACGGTCGTTCAAACCTTTTGACTCGTCACCAGTGTCCTGACCTTTTCAAGTCAAAAGTAAGGTTAAGGTTTCTTTCCGTTACGGTTTCTTACGAGTTTGATGGCGTGTTAACGTCAGTAGAGTGTACGATCATTTCATTACGAGTTGTGAGAGGTTCGGTCCAAAGTCGTTATGCACTTGGCACTTGAAGAACTACAAGTTCGACCAAAATCTTTTCCGTCTCCTTGGTCTCTAGTTTAACGGTTGTAGGCGACCTAGTAGCTTTTACATTCCTTCAAGGTCTTTTTGTAGATGAAGACGAAATAACTACTACGGTTTCGGAAACTGACACACCTAGTGTTATTTGACACCTTTTAAGACTTTCTCTACCCTTATGGTCTGGTGGACTGGACGGAGAACTCTTTAGACATACGTCCAGTCCTTCGTTGTTAATCTTGACCTGTACCTTGTTGTCTAACCAAGGTTTATCCTTTTCCTCATGCAGTTCCGACATATAACAATGGGACGAATAAATTGAATATACGTCTCATG
>SJYO01020080.1:114826013-114836487 GCA_006410555.1 Capra ibex
CGTGAGTCGGAAAAAGTGTCAGGTTGGGAGTGTAGGTATGTACTGGTGTCCTTTTTGGTATCGGAACTGATCTGTCTGGAATCAGTCGTTTCATTACAGAGACGAAAACTTATACGATAGATCCAACCAGTATTGAAAAGAAGGTTCCTCATTCGAAGAAAATTAAAGTACCGACGTTAGTGGTAGACGTCACTAAAACCTCGGGTTTTTTTATTTCGGACTGTGACAAAGGGGTAGATAAAGGTTACTTCACTACCCTGGTCTACCCTAAGTCGTTATGCACTTGGCACTTGAAGGATTACAAGTTCGACCAAAATCTTTTCCGTCTCCTAGGTCTCTGGTTTAACGGTTGTAGGCGACCTAGTACCTTTTTCGTTCTCTCAAGGTCTTTATGTGGATGAAGACGAAATGACTGATACGATTTCGGAAACTGACACACCTAGTGTTCTTTGACACCTTTTAAGACTCTCTCTACCCTTATGGTCTGGTGGACTGGACGGAGAACTCTTTACACATACGTCCAGTCTTCGTTGGCAATCTTGACCTGTACCTTGTTGTCTGACCAAGGTTTATCCTTTTCCTCCTGCAGTTCCGACATATAACAGTGGGACGAATAAATTGAATATACGTCTCATGTAGTACTCTTTGCGACGTGACCTTCTTCGTGTTCGACCTTAGTTCTAACGTCCCTATTTATAGTTATTGGAGTCTATACGTCTACTGTGGTGGGAATACCGTCTTTCACTTCTCCTTGATTTTTCGGAGAACTACTTTCACTTTCACCTCTCACTTTTTCAACCGAATTTCGAGTCGTAAGTCTTTTACTTCTAGTACTGTGTTTACCGTTTATTCGTACTTTTCTATGAGTTGTAGAATCAGTAATCCCTTTACGTTTAGTTTTGGTGTTACTCTATGGTGAAGTATGGGTGATCCTACGGATTTTATCTTTCTGTCTGTTATTGTTGACAGTCGATTCTACATCTCTTTAACCTTAGGAGTATGTGACTACCATCCTAATATTTTACGACGTCGGTGAACCTTTTGTCAAACGGACAAGGAGTTTTTCAATTTGTGTCTCAATGGTATATGGAGGTATGTGGTAGTTAACGTGAGGATCCATGTATAAGTTCTCTTGACCTTTATATCTAAGTGGTCATTTAAACATACACTTGTAAATACCATCACAATAAGATAAGTGTTGTCATTTTTTCATCTTTGTTATATTTACAGGTAGTTGTGTTTTACACCGTATGGGTATGTTATGTAAATTGTTATTTTTCTTTACTTCATTACTGTGTATGATGTTGTACCTATTTGGAACTATTGTACAATTCACTTTCTTCTGTCAGTACTTTCTAATGTATAACCTCCTCAGGTAAATATACTCTACAGGATTTATTCGTTTATGTCTTTGTCTTTTATCTAATCTCCGACGGTCTACGTCCCTTATTCTCTTCCCTCCCTCCCTTGACGATTATAAAAATTTCCTCATAAGAACTCTCCACTCCTTTAACAAGATTTTTCTCAACACTACCAAGTGTTGAGATGCTTATATGATTTTTGGTGACTTAACATGTGAAATTTTTCAAAATACAATATATTTAAAATAGTTATTTCGACAATATTTTTGTTTTGTTTAAATTTCCACACTTAATCTCCCTTCCTTAACACGAATGTCGTGTCTTTATCAAGACGAGGATTATTAATGTTTCTTCCTTTCTTTTTTTTTTTTTCCTGACAGAATTCAGTATCAGTGGTGATTCTTACAATTTTTTAAAAAAGGTCTACTAGTGTTAATGTTGTTCGAGTGTTTCGTTTTTCATAACATCAATAAAACAAGAAATCTTAAGTTGTCTTACGATGTTAAAGTAAATTTTCTGTTTTCAATATAATGCTACTAATCTCGTTAGATTTTAAACTCTTTTTTTTATTTCTAGTAAATTTATATGTTGTAAAAAATTCCGAATGACTTTATTGATTTCTCTCAGTATGATGAGACCTATACGGTTATAAGATTGAAACGAATTACTTTAATTGGCTTCTTTTTTTAAAGTTCTGTTCATAAGATGTTCCTATTGTTAATTCATTGAGTATGTTGACTCGAAGATTTTCCTTTGTTTTAATTTGTGAGTTTAGAAAGTTTTAATCAATCGAGTAATTACGTTTGGTCTTTGTGATGTCTTAAGTCTACAACGTGGTAAGATTCTTCATTGTTGTGATAATGGATTTTTAACCTTTCAATTCTTATTCTTGATATGGTGAGAGAGAGTAGAAGGTTCCCCACCCCCTACCCTTAATTCTTCATTTCAATGACCGAAACACGTGTACAGTGCAAAAATAGAATCAGACTCCGGACTAAACCTTATTACACCAGTGGATAAACAATTTCACACCGTATGAGTAAAATGAATAATGATGATGAGTTTTACTGTTGTCTGATTTGAAAAAACATTACTAGTTTTTCACGGTAAGTAACTTATGACTGACATAAATTCCATATTAAAATTTTGGAAGTGTGTGAGGTAATAGTTAAGTAAATTAGGAATATAGTTAGTCTCCCGATCCTTAATGATGGATAAAATGTCGTCCTTTGTCCTTGGTAAATGTGGAGTCAGACCGGTCCGTTCGATGACTTTTTACAGTAGTTGGGGAGGGTTCCTTTTCTAGTTTTGGTTAAAAATTTAAAGTAATGTCCAATTTTCTTTTTTATACTTTACGTGATAACCGTATAAAAGAAACTGACAGTTTACCTACACTTTTACATAACTATTGTACATCCGAGTAGAGATCCACTATTTCAACACTTCACTTTTGAGGTGATGATGTTTTTGAGTAGGAATTCACTATCGTCAGTTCTGATACCTATTAACCAAATAAAAGGAAAATTAAGAATAGGTTTAAGGAAGGTTTTTGTCTCTTTTGGTCTGTATAGTTTTCTTTTCCATTAAAAATTTTATGAAATGTCTTCTTGTCTTTTCATTTTGGTTGTTTATGAATGAAGGGAGAGGTACTTACAAAACAACACATCTTTGTACGATTTAGGAATAAAAGGAATTATTACAAGTAAAACACGACTTAGGACTTTCTATTTTTATACCCATTTAAAACGTTATCACGATTGGAATTCTCAAAAAGGACTTAGAGGGGGTAGTATAAAAGTATCTGACGGTATACCATGACTAAAATTCTCCGGGTGAAAAATATGTTCTGGGATTCCTACCAGACAAGTGGAGAGATAGTCTCTCGGACATCGTGTGATATAACAGTGTCGAGAAAAGGTGATGCGACTCAGACTCCTGTTCTTAACGGGAGCATAGTTGTAGGGTTCTTATCTCTTAGATCATTTTTCACAATTTCATTTACTTAGAAATTTAGAGTGTGACGGTTTGTTATAAAATTGTGTACTGACAGTTCACAGTTTGGTTGAGATTTTCCAAAACAGATCGACGATTCACGACCGGTAGAACGACAGTGACAGTGAAATTTCCCTTGAATTATATTTATTCCAAATTGAACTTGTTATAAGAGTAATATTTTCATTAAATCATTTTCAATTTTACAACCAGTGAGTCAGTACAGGTCGAGAAAGTCTGGGGTACCTGACATCGGGTGGTCCGAGGAGACGGGTGCCTTAAGAGGTTCTTATGACCTCACCCAACGGTAAGGGAAGAGGTCCTCTAGAAGGGTTGGGTCCCTGACTTGGATCTAGAGGACGTAACGTCCGTCTAAGAACTGACAGACTCGGTGGTTCCTTCGGGTTTTCATTAAATTCATGTATCATTTTTGTAAAAATTACAAGTATTTCATTGAGTAGAAAGTAGGATCGTAGCTTTCTATGATTGAAAGGGAGAAAGTCGATCCTTTTTTTTACAGAAAAAATTTGTTTTAACTCTGACAGTAAATATGGTGAATCGAACAAAAGTGTCTTATAATTGGAAAAAGGTTCCTTAATTTATAAGAAACTCTTTTTCTAAAAATTCAGTGTTCTTGTTACAATGAGTTTCACACCAACAGTTGTAGTTCACGTCTTTAATTCACAAGTCTTTACAGACAATGTCAAACCAATCACTTGAGAGACTAATTTGTCCTATATCTTGTCAACTCCTAACGACTGAACATACTATTTAGTGTGTACCATACTCGAAGGATTGTCGGTGTCCTTCTCCCTGTTACGATACACGTTATAAAGTTCTAATCAAACAACTGACATTGGGACTTCACATATTTTAGGTCTTAGGTAAATCGAGTTCTTTTTTAAAGTCAAATAGATTGAAATGTGTTAATTAACATATTTGACCGATGATTACTTTCTGATTACTATTTAAGACTTTTATAATGTAGTAAACGAAGTATGACTTATACTATTAAAATGAAGAAAACAGTGAACCCATGATGAAGGATAGGAATTATTAATCTTTATGTGAGATTTTTTATAACATTTTATGTATTTCACAGTTATTACGTTTGACTTACCAATCTTAATACCGAACGAATCGAAAGAAGTGTAGAAATGTGCAGATTTGAAAAAATTAGTTGTTCATAAGAAAAGTATTTATCTTATTTTGATAAAAAGTAAGTTTTTGTAAAAATATTGTCGAAAAACTCTGCTAAGTGTATGGAATTTTAAGTGGAGAAATCTTTCACACGTTAAGTCTCCAAAACCATACAAGTGTCTCAAGATGTTGCTTACGTGATAAAAATAGTAAGGTTGTTCTTTGGGACGACCGTCGGTGAGGGGTCAGGGGGAGTGTGGGTGATGGACCGTTGGTAGATGAAAGACAGTGATACCTGGACAGATAATACCTTAGAGTATATTTATCTTAGTATTTTACGCAACAGAAACACTGACCGAAGAAAGTGACTCGCATTGTTCGCTTTTGTAAAAGTTTCAAATAGGTACAACACCGTACGTAGGCAAAGGATAACATATCTTTGTGGTGTAAAACATATTGGTAAGTAGTCAACGACCTGTATACACAACAAAGGTACGTACGTACGATTCAGCGACGATTCTCCATGAGGGTTTGTTCCAAAACAGATTGGAAGACCTTTTTGTAGTTAAGTAGGAGACTCCGTATTATTTTCTTGGTGTACATTATCGTTTAAATCTCTTTGGAAATAACAGTGGTCTCTCTTTAAAGAGAATTGTCAGTTACTGTAGAAGGATGATCATACATATCTGTCGATTTATATCTGGACAGTCGACCACGCGACAAGACAAAAAAAGATCTAGCACATACACTTTACTGTGTCCGTCGGTTGGTTCTTAATAATTTGGTCGTTTGTAATAGGGACAGAAGACTCAGTATACATCATTTACTATAACGACCTTTCTTTGAATCTCTTCTAGAGACTTTTACACGGTTTTTTTCACTTCTTAATATCTGGATGTCTACCATAAAAGGGGAGTATATGTCATTGACTTCTAACCCTTTTTCTTTTTTTTCCTCCTGTCTTTTTCGTTTACCGACTATGACTCCTCACCTCAAACCTAAGACTCAAGTGTTAAATTCTACCCTTCCTGACTGACTTGAGACCGGATAGATCCTTTTTGACTGTTCTTTCTTTTACGCAAATTCACTTCTGACCGACTAGGGTAGTTCCCTGACATTTTCCTTTTACTCTCTTTTTATATTTTAAAATTTCACTGTCAGTGTTTCTTGAATTCTGTACTAGATTATTTAGACATCCCTCAGACCCCCTTTTATTAGATCATTGTTGTTCCGTATGACTTCTTAATTTTTTTATTTGGATTTCTTGCTAGAATAGTGACTAAACCCCCTTGTTCATTGAGTTTGCTTAGAAAATCCTCCCCTTAATTCTTCCGAATAGATGTTGAAAAACCTCTAAATACTTAAGTCCCAACTATTTTCGTGATCTACGGGCTTTCAAGGATCCAATCCTATCTATTTTAATTATATCTTGACTTCTGTGTGTTTACCCGGTGTCCATATGCTTTTCTACAAGATACAGTAATAGTCCCTCTACGTTGAGTTTGAGTTTTGATGTTCTATGACGGAGTGTGGACAATCCCACCGATAATAGTTTTTTTATTGTCTGTTCAAGACCGCTCGTACATTTCTTTGAACTTGGAAACACGTAACAACTACTCTTGCGTTTTACCACACAATACCTTTTGTCATACCTTCAACGAGTTTTTTAATTTTTTATCTTAATAATCCCTTAAGGTACCAACGGATCACCAATCCTGAACCACGAAAACAATCCCTATTTTATGACTGACTGGGGTGGGTGGGACCGGTCCGAGAGATCATTGGTAGACGTACTCAATAAAATGCTGTCCTCCAGGACCATTCCTTGTGTCTTGATTATTCGGTGACGGTTGGTCTTCTCAAGTCCTTTCCAGTTTTCTACTGTGGTGTACAGGTAGATGGAGGGTCTTAGGGAGAGCGATCGTAGGTAGGTAGATTCGTTACACCACGCGGTGGTCCTTCCTGAGACTCAATTTTACTAATCGGTTTCTGTTGGGTCTTTGATCAGGGTAGTCAGTCAAAAATACAATTTTGGACTCTGACGTTCGGTACACCGTCTCGTCAAGAGGACCCAAGGGAATGGGACGACGAGAGGTCGGCCACGGGAGAAGGTTATTTCAGAGAACTAAACAGTCGTGCAGAGGAGTCTGTTAAGAAAAGGATCACAATCTGTTCTCGGGT
Organism: Capra ibex; assembly: GCA_006410555.1. Taxonomy (NCBI): domain Eukaryota; kingdom Metazoa; phylum Chordata; class Mammalia; order Artiodactyla; family Bovidae; genus Capra; species Capra ibex. The sequence continues at coordinate 114,832,688 of SJYO01020080.1, forward strand.
TAGAACCCCGGGACCTTCCCCGATGTGAAAGTGATAGCACCCGGGTCCAAGTTAAGGAGTAGTCTCTTGATCCTAAGACGGTCGACGTACACCGGTTTACTTTTTTATCTTAATAGTGTACTAGGTCTTTAGTTTGAAACTCATAAATAGGCTTTCTTGACTTTAAACCTGGAGATTACCTCCTTTGTCTTCTCCGAGATAGAGCTTTCGTCCTGAGGCAGAACCCGGCTTGACACCTGAAACTTGATATACGGGTCATAGATACCTTTGTATGGTGGACCTTTTGGTCCGGGGTTCTTCCTTCTCGGGACCCCGAGAGACAACGGATTTTCTTATGGGATTAATAGACACATTGGTTTATCTTAGTATGTAAGATAATACGAATAACCCCATACTGGTGTCCGGATAACTATTAATAGGTAACAATTGCTGGATCCGAATTCCGTATACTTAGTGCCCAATTGAAACTAACATAGAAAGAAAAAGGAAACAAGTCTGATCAAAGTCCCTTAAAGCCTTCCGCTCAAACCCGTGTATGTGAACCCCATATATTCCAAAAGTGTTTTTGACCAGGTCCAGCAACCGATCCTCTGAGACGGAACCCGGGCGGTCATATTATTTGACGTAAGGTGATAGACGTGACAGGGAGACTCACTCAAACAAAGGGCCTTCCACTCCGATGTTGTGCTTCTCTACTGTGTTGGTATAAGTGACGTCATAATAAATATTTTGAATTCTACAGATTTGTGGGGCTTGTCTACTTACCTAATTCTTTTACACCGTATGTGTTATAATAAGTCAGAATTTTTTCTTCCTGTAGGATGTTAGAAGTTATTATAGTCACTTTAAATTTTTATAATACGATTCACTTTATTCGGTCAGTGTCTTACGGTGAATGTACTTAATAGATGTTATCAAGTTGAGTCTCTTCTTCCATCTTACCATCAACGGTCACGGACTCGACCTCCCCTTTACCCCTCAACGATTAATTACCCATATTTCAAAGTCAATACGTTCTACTCATTCAAGATCTCAGACAAAATATCGTGACCCGGATTTATCACTTGTTATTACATATGTATTTTAGACAATTCTCCCCTCTAGAATACAATTCGCAAAAAGCCAAGTCAAGTCAAGTCGACGAGTCAGCATAGGCTGAGAAACGCTGGGGTACTTAGCGTCGTGTGGTCCGGAGGGACAGGTAGTGGTAGAGGGCCTCAAGTGAATCTGAGTGTAGGTAGCTCAGGTACTATGGTAGGTCGGTAGAGTAGGACCCAGCAGGGGAAGAGGAGGACGGGGGTTAGGGAGGGTCGTAGTCTCAGAAAAGGTTACTCAGTTGAGAAGAGTACTCCACCGGTTTCATGACCTCAAAGTCGAAATCGTAGTAAGGAAGGTTTTTTAAGATCCCAACTAGAGGAAGTCTTACCTGACCGACCTAGAAGAACTTCAGGTTCCCTGAGAGTTCTCAGAGGAGGTTGTGGTGTCAAGTTTTCGTAGTTAAGAAGTCGTGAGTCGGAAGAAGTGTCAGGTTGAGAGTGTAAGTATGTACTGGTGTCCTTTTTGGTATCGGAGCTGATCTGCCTGGAATCAACCGTCTCATTACAGAGACGAAAACTTATACGATAGAGCCAACCAGTATTGAAAAGAAGGTTCCTCATTCGCAGAAAGTTAAAGTACCGACGTCAGTGGTAGACGTCACTGAAACCTCGGGGTTTTTTATTTCAGACTGTGACAAAGATGACAAAGGGGTAGATAAACGGTACTTCACTACCCTGTTCTACGGTACTCGAAGCAAAAGACTTAGAACTCGAAATTCGGTTGAAAAGGTGAGAGGAGAAAGTAAAAGTAGTTCTCCGAAAAATCGAGGAGAAGTGAAAGATGGTATTCCCACCACAGTAGACGTATAGACTCCAATAACTATAAAGAGGACCGTTAGAACTAAGACCGAACACAAAGAAGGTCAGGTCGCAAAGAGTACTACATGAGACGTGTCTTCAATTTATTCGTCCCACTGTTGTATATCGGAACTGTATGAGGAAAAGGATAAACCTTGGTCAGACAACAAGGTACAGGTCAAGATTGACGACGAAGGACCGGACGTATGTCTAAAGAGTTCTCCGTCCAGTCCACCAGACCATAAGGGTAGAGAAAGTCTTAAAAGGTGTCAAATAACACTAGGTGTGTCAGTTTCCGAAACCGTATTAGTCATTTCGTCTTCATCTACAAAAAGACCTTGAGAGAACGAAAAAGGTATTAGGTCGCCTACAGCCGTTAAACTAAAGACCAAGGAGACGGAAAAGATTTTGGTCGAGTTTGTAGACCTTCAAGTGCCAAGTGCATAACGACTTCAGAACGGACCTCTTACAGTTCGTAATGAAATGATCGTACACTCTACTCACGTTAACACGCCATCAAACTCGTAAGGAACCGTAACGGAAAGAAACCTTAACCTTACTTTTGACTGGAAAAGGTCAGGACACTGGTGACGAGTCAAAAGGTTTGAACGACCGTATAACTCACGTCGTGAAAGTGTCGTAGTAGAAAGTCCTAAACTTTATCGAGTTGACCTTAAGGTAGTGGAGGTGATCGAAACAAGCATCACTACGAAAGATTCCGGGTGAACTGAAGTGTAAGGTTCTACAGACCGAGATCTAATCACTAGTGTAGTAGTACTAATAGACCCAGCACTTCTAGAAAAAACATGTCAAGAAGGCACATAAGAGCGGTGGAGAAGAATTATAGAAGACGAAGACAATCCAGATCTGGTAAAGACAGGAAATAGTTCGGGTAGAAACGTACTGTACAAGGGAACCATAGAGATTAAAAGAACTTCTCTAGAGATCAGAAAGGGTAAGACAACAAAAGGAGATAAAGAAACGTAACTAGCGACTTCTTCCGAAAGAATAGAGAAGAAGGATAAGAAGCCTTGAGACGTAAGTCTACGAATATAGAAAGGAAAAGAGGAACCGAGAAGCGGAGAGAAGAAAAGTGTCGATAAACATTCCGGAGGGGTGTGTCGGTAAAACGAAAAAACGTAAAGAAAAGGTACCCCTACCAGAACTAGGGACAGAGGACATGTTACAGTGCTTGGAGTAAGGTATTAAGTAGTCCGTGAGATAGATAGTATAGATCCGGGAATTTAGATAAAGAGTGAAGGTCACATATTAGTATTCCCTAAACTAAATCCAGTATGGACTTACGAGATCTCCAAAAGAGATGAAAGAAGTTAAATTCAGACTTAAACCGTTATTCTTCAAGTACTAGACTCGGTGTCATTCGAGGGTCAGAACAAAAACAACTGACATATCTCGAAGAGGTAGAAACCGACGTTTCTTATATTAGTTAGACTAAAGCCACAACTGGTAGACCACTACAGGTACACATCTCAGAAGAGAACTCAACGACCTTCTCCCACAAACGATACTGGTCACGTAAAAGAACCGTTTTGAGATAATCAAAGACGGGACGAAGTAAGGCGTAAGGTTCCGGTTTAAACGGACAATGAGGTCCACAAAGAACTGAAGGATGAGGGGGTTTTAATTAAAATCTTTAAGTTTTTCATTTGGTGATGGAACCGGACAGTCTTTTTTTATGACATAGGGACTACGTCTAATGTTACGATTGTTTTTTTATATTACATCTCAACTTCCGAAGAGACCTGTAGTCTTCACGGGCCCCGGTTTTAGTCGTGTGGACTGTTAAATGCAGAGTACAAAATCCTTTGTTCACTATGACGATAAGACGTAGGTTTGGACTTGTTGTCAGGTTTTTTTCCACTTCCGATCATTTTACCTTCACGT